>ABLG01001627.1:0-34812 GCA_000172435.1 Meloidogyne hapla
TTGTGGAGAGAAGTGTTAAAAATGATAAAAAATATAAAAATGAAAAAATCAGTGAAAATAAAGTTGGAAAATAATATGAAAAATATAGAAGGAATGAAACGCGAAAATGAAAAATTTTGATAGATTGGGAGAGGAAATGATGAAAGTTATATTTATAGCGATTAATATTTTTGCGCGTAACCTTTTCTCGTTATTTTTAATAAATTTTAAAAATATAGTGAAAATTTGGGCCTATTAATAAAATAATTTTTAAATAAAATTTTTGCCTTTCCTTGTAGTTTCTTACTGGTGAAGTTTTAAAAAATTTAAACAATTTATTAGAATATATCTAAATTTGAATTTATAATATTATATTAAATGAAAAGAGAATTTAACTAAATATTTCCAGTTATTGTTCAACAAATAATAAATTTAATTAAAAAAATAAATTAAAAATAAAAATAAATTTATTAAATTTAAATTTGTATTTTTTTCACTATTTAATACAAAAATAATTTAAAAATTTTTAATAACCCAAATTCGTTTAATTTAACAGAAAATTGTGTGAAAATAAAAGAAAATATTTTCGCAAAATGAAAATTAAAATATTTAGTTGAAAAAAGAGAAAAGTTTTAATTTGAAGTGAACGCTGACGGGGAATGACTTGTTTTTTTTTCTAAAATTATTTTTTTTCCTATAAATTTGGAACAGAAGAATATTTTTAAATAAAAAATCATTTTTATTATTTTCATGAGTGAATTATAAAAATAAATAAATATTTATTTCTGTAATTGTTAAAAAGTTTTGCATGTCAAGTAGGGATTTAAAAAAATAAAATAAAGAGAGAAAAGAGACAATAAAATAAAATATTTATATTTTTTAATAACGTTGCAAAAATTAAATAAATATAATTTTTTGATAAAATATTTGTTTTATCATTTTATTTTATAAATTAAATATATTGATTGTTAAATGTTCTGATAAAATATCCCAAATGAGAAAATCAAAATTTTTCAAAAATAAGAAAATATACAAAAATATTTATTTATTTTTAATAAAATTTAAAAAAAATTCTTTCAAATAGAAAAAATATATTTTTAAATAATTATATTTTTGTTTTCACAAAAATAAACTAAATTAATTTTAAACCAAAAAATATAATTATTTAAATAAAAAAATGTAAATGGGTGTGAATATTAAAAATAACATAAATCTGAACCAAAAACAAAAGAAAATATTCTATAAATAAAATAGGTGTGAAAATGTTTTAGGTTTCTTACGTAATTATTAAAAAAGAATCAGTTGATTAAAACACAAAATAAATATAAAAAATATTTATTAATATTTTTTATTTTAGCAAAAAACAATGAGAAAATATTTCTTTTTTTTTTCAAGTAAAATTATAAACAGAAACCATTCTTTAATTATCGTCAAAACAAAAATGTCAAAAAAAAATATTTTATTTTTAAAAAAAAATATTTTATTTTTTTTTGTGAATATGTTAATGTTTAAAAATTAAAAATAATTATATATATTTAAAATAAATTTATTTATTTTAATTTTTGCAGAGATTAAAAGTTTACTAATTGTTTACACTTAAGAAAATAATATTTAATTTTAGCAAAAAATATATTTTATTTATTATAATTAAACCATAGAAAAATCAACAAAAATAAATTTTCAAAAAATTATTTAAAGTTTTTAATTAAAAAATAAATTCAGAAATCTTTAATCCATTTTTAGAATTTATTTTTAAAAAATTAAAATTTATTAGAGAATCAATAAAATAAATGAAAGGAAGATAAAAAACATTTTTAAAGTTTAAATAAATATATTTATATTTTTTAGTAGATGCATTAAAAGGATTTAGTAAATTAATAAAGAAAAAGAAATATTCTAAATATATTTTTAATATTCTTTTTAATTTCTTTTAATTTTTTGTGTCAATTCCTTTTGTTGTTGTTTGTCTTGAACGAGATCCCTGCAAAATATTTAAAAATAATATATTCAAATTATTTACTTTAAAAAACAAAACAAAGAGAAAATAAAAACAAACAAAACAAAGAAACCAAAAAATATTTTAGATTTTTATATTGCTAAATTAGAATATTTAAAATTATAAAAATAGCAGATTAAAAAATCATAAACCAAACTACACAAAAAATTCACAGCAAAAGAGAAAACACAAAAAAATAAATAGGGAAAGGAATTTTTGAATTAAAAAAATTTATGTAAATTTCTAAAAAAAATTTAATTTTTAATTTCTTTTAAATCCCTTTCCCTAATTTATTTTATTTATTTTACTTTCTCATTTTGCAATTTAAGGATCATCATTATCAGCAACAACCCCATTCCCATTACGACCATTTAAAGAAATGAGAAGGCTGTTTGCCTGTACACATTTAAATATTTTAGAAAATATTTAAATAATTTATTTATTAAAAATAAAATAAGAAAAATAAGAATTCACCTCAGGAAGAGGAGCTGGATCTCCACAATAAGGCAATGGACGGCCATCGGGACCTGGTGGGCAAGGAGCATCTAATCCTGGCAAACCCTTTAAATATTTATTGAAAATGATTTTTATCTCTTATCTCTCACCTGATCACCTTTAGGTCCACGATCTCCCTTTACACCAGTCATTCCAGGCAAACCCATTGGCCCTACATCACCTTTAGTTCCAGGAATTCCCTGAGAATTTTATGAAATTTTATTATAATTTTTTTCCTCTATAAATTTTAATTATTTAAAAGAAAAGAAATAAAAGAAAAGAGAAAGAAAGTTCAAATAAAAGAAAAGAAAAAACACAAAAAACACAAAATATCCTTACGGGCGAGCCAACAATTCCAGGCGGTCCTCGCAGGCCCATAGGACCAGGAGAACCTGGTAGACCAATAGTGCCTTGAGGGCCTGTTTTACCTGATGGGCCAGGAAGGCCAGGAGGACCTGGTAATCCTGGTGGGCCCTGAAAATGAAAATTTAATAAAATTATAAATTAAATTGTATATAATTTTAAAATTAATTAAAAACAAATTTAAATTTTTTAAATATATTTACTCTAGGTCCTTGTTTGGTATTAGCACTTGGACCAGAAAAAACTGTTGGAAATGAAGGAGGTGCCTTAAATTAGATCTCTATTTTAAAATTAATTTTTTTTAAATTAATTACAGGCTGTCCAGGCAGTCCAGGAGGGCCCATTTCTCCTCTCTCTCCTTTCTCACCACCAGGGCCAGGTAATCCACGAGGACCGATTTGACCTGGAGGGCCTTGCACAACTTTAGAAAATCGAAGATGTGCCTTAATTTTTAATTTAAAAATTAATTTAATTAAAAATCACCTCAAAATGAGAACTAATATTTTTAAATATTTTGTCTTGTAAAATCGGTAATAATTTCTCTGCTTGTTGAATTGGATTAATAAATTGTTGTAAATCTTCTGATATTTTTGAAAATGTTTGTTTCTTTTGTTTATTTATATTTTGACGATTTTGGTGGAAATTCTGAAATTAAAATTAATGGAAAAAACACAGACAGAAACAAAAATAAAAAAACAAATGACAGAATTATTTGGAAAAAAGGAAAAGTAAAAGAAAATTTATAATTTTAATTTTTTAATTAAAAATACTTAATTTTTTAATTTAATTTAAAATTTTTTTTACCTTTTTCCCTTTTTTGCCAATACTTCCTGTATCACCCTTTAATAATTAAAATATTTATTTTTAATATTTTTATTTTATTAAAAACCTTTTCGCCCTTTACACCAGGAGGTCCTGGAGGGCCAGGTGGACCTTGAATGAGAGTTGTTGATTTATGATCCATTCCAGGTAAAGGACGTGTTGTTTGTATTGCTGGAGTGCCAGGTATTCCTTGTTCACCTTTTGCCCCCTAAAAATGATAAAATTAAGGATATTTTGATATTTAAATAAAAATATTTATATTTTTATTAAATTAATTATAAAAATATTTAAAGGTTAATTATAAGAAAGAAAGAGATAGTAAATGGAAAAAAAGAATTTTTACTGGTTTTCCAGGTTTTCCATCTTGACATTGACAATTCTCATTATTTTGTTTTTGCTTTTGTTTATTATTCTCTATTAAAGTATCACCCTTTACAAAGAAAAATTTCAAATAAAAACACAAATAGAAACAAATTAAAAAATACTTTAGGTCCAGGAAATCCTCTAGGCCCAACAAGTCCAGGCTGTCCATCTTTCCCATCACGTCCTGGTAGTCCCATTGAGCCCTTAAAATATATACAGACAATAAAAATATTAAAAAAACAATCAATAATTTTAAAGAAAAAAGGAAAATGGAAGAGATTAAATATTTATTTTTTAAATAATTTCTCTCCAGACCTTTTCTCCTTTCTCCCCTCTAGGCCCAACTTGTCCAGTTTTGCCGGGTGCTCCAGATTCGCCTTTTGGTCCCATTCTGGATTCCCCATCAAATCCAGGCAATCCACGCTCTCCTTTTTGTCCAGGCATTGAACGTCCAGGCGGGCCAGGCAATCCAGGAGGACCTGGAGGTCCTTGAATGACTGCTGGAGGTGAAGAAAGTTGACGACCAACAGAATTTGGTGGAAAACTCTATAAATAGATTAAAGAGTCTTTTTAATTATTAAATAATTCAATTCAATTTTTTAAAATTTACCTGAACATATTTGAGAGTTTCTTGAGGTATTGAAGGGGCACATTGTTCACCTTTATCGCCTTTTGGACCTGGCTTTCCTGTTTGTCCCTAAAACAATTAATTATTTAGTTAAATAAAATTATTGAGATATAATTTATTGAATATTTCTTCACAAAAATATTCAAAAATAATTATTAAAAATTTTTATTTTTATTATCATTTTGATTATTTCCTCTTTTCCCTTATTTAATTTAAAAAAAAATAAAATATATTTGGTAAATTTACAGGTAATCCACGTGCTCCATCCAACCCAATTGGGCCCTTAAATTACTTTTTATTTTCAATTCATATTCAGTTATTTTAAAAAATACCGGGAAGCCAGGATGTCCTCTAGCTCCCTTCTCACCCTAAAATTTATTTTAGAAATTATTTATGTTGATTTCGAACAACAAACAAAATAAGGAAAATACCACCACAAAAACTAATTTTAAAATAAATAAATTCACTACAATCCAAAAAATATTTAAAAAATTATTTTTAAATATTACTGGAGGGCCTGGCCTTCCAGGCAATCCTCTTAGATAAATTCGACGTCCATCAGAGGAGAAAAGAAAACCAAAAGTACGAATTTCACGACCAAAAGCATCCTCAAATGGCTAAAACAAAACACAAATAAAAACAAATTTTAAAATAAAAAACACAAACAAGTGGTCTTATTCTTTGAGTTTTTAGTTTATTAAATGTTGATGAAATTGTTGGTGAAAAAACCCGTCTCCAAGGCGAATCAGAAGTTGGAAAATAACGACAAAGAACATTTTGGGGAATTAATGGAGATGGAGATGGAAGTGAATAAGTTGAATGATGTGAACGACGATTTCTCTTTAAATAATTTGAGAAAAATAAACAAAAAGTAAAAGAATAAAAAAATAAAAAAATCACAGCAAATAAAAAAAACGTTTTTCAACTCACCTGAAGACCAGCATCGCCTTTTGCACCTTAAAAATATTTTTTCTCTTATCATAAAACTTATATCTTACCCTGAGGACATAAACAAGTTGATTTTTCACGTTCACGGGGTGAACGCATATTTCTTTTTTGAACAAATCTTTTATTATCATTTAATATTTTGCTATTCTAAAATTTATAAAAAAATTAATATTAAAATAAAAATTATATTTATAATTAATTAGTTTCAATTTCCCCTCAGGCACAAAAATGCAAATTTTCTCATTCAAAATATTTTTTATCTTAATTTTCATCAAAAAAATAAATTTATACCAATTATTTTGTCTATTTATTTTTATAGAATTCCCACTCTATAATTTGGGAAACATTTAAATAAGCAGATGTTCTTTTCTCTTTTTAATAAATAAAAATATATCCCTCTTATAAATTCCATCTCCATTTCATGGTTACAATTTAATTTATTCAAATAATGTAAGAGTTTAATCTAATAAAAAATAAATTTTGATGGATACCGCTCAGAAATTAAAATAAAAAAAATAATTTAAAGAAGAGGAGGATTTTTTATTAACCGATTTGATTAATTATTTTTAGTAATAAAATAATTTTAAAAAAATCTTTAAAAATAATATGCATGTGAATTTTTATTAGGTTTAAATGCAAAATTCCTTATTTTTATTATTTATTTATTAATAAAATAATTGGTTATAAATATCATCCGATTAAAGAAAATTTGCATGTGCAAACACAAATCCTTTTATTTTCATCTCTCCTATGTTAATCCTTTTCTTATATTTTTAAAGATTATTTGACACCTTTTTTTATTAAAATATATCTTGCCTCAACTCTAAGCTCTATTTTTGTTAATCTTTTTTGTAAAATTTCCAATTGAGAATGTTGTTTTAACATTACAATTGCAATTATTAAAAGAAAGAAGAAAGGCAAAGTTTGAATAATAAAATTTAAAAATAAATTTTTTGTTTTTAATTTTTCTTTAATTCTTTTTGATGTCTTTTAAATTAAAAAAAATATTTTTGAGAAAATATTTTTCTACTAAACCTGTTGATTTGTTTGATAAAATTTAGAATTATATAAATATTTTGGAGATGAATTATTAAAAGAAAAACACTGTCGAAAATTTTGAAAAGAAAATTTATTTAAAAAATGACAAAAAATTGGTGGTGTTGTTGATGATGTAGAAGGGGATTGTGAAGTTGAAGGAGAAGGGGAATTAAAAAGGAAAGTTTTTGTAGAATTGTCGTTTGAATTGTTGTTTAAATAATTAGCCAAATACTTTAATAAATAATTAATTTTTATTTAAAAAATTAAAAATAAATTAAAGATGGATTAAACAATTAAATTAAATATTCACTGGAAATACTAATAAATGTCTAATAAATTTTAATAATTTTTAATTTGGGTAATTAAATACAAAAAAATATATAAATAAAACCTTACAATCTAATTATTATAATATTTAAATTATATTTAAATTATTTAAAATAAAATTTACATTATTAGAAGTATCATCACTAAAAGTATTTCTATCAATTAAATATTGTTTATTTTGCCTGTTTAATCTTCTACTTTGATGTCCACTTTTAAAACGTTTAGTTTTTGAATTAAAATTTAATTCTTCTTTTGTTTTTGTTGTTTCTGTTTTTGGTTTAACAAAAATTTCATTTTTCGAAGAAAAAGTTTCGATATCATTTATTGACATAATATTTACTATTTAAATTATTTAAATAAAATAAATATTGTTTTTATTTTATAACTACTTTTTCTTGTAAATGTTTCTTAAAAAAATATCAAAAAAAAAAGTTTGTGAAACAAAATAAAGAAAACTTGATAGAATTTTATTAGGAAAATGAGAAGGCGTAAATGGGCACCTTTTTTTGTAAAGAAGGACATTAAAAAAAGAAAATAAATAAATAAATACGAACATTGAAACTAGCGATTTGTTTGATTCCAAAAAAGAAAAAAGAAAATTTTATGAGGAAAAAGATTTTAGTTTTATTAGAAGAAGTCGATTTCAACTTTGTAAGATTTAAAAGAGTTTGCGCGATTTGTTAATAAACAACTCAAACAAAAAATATTTTGCAATTTTATTTAATAAAATATTGAAAGTTTTGAACGAAAAAGATGATAAAATGCTGCTAAATTTGAAAAATTTAAAATTAAAAATAATTTTAAATTTCTTGTTCATAATGTAGATCCTTAATTAGACAAATTAAATATATTTATTTTAATGAAAATATTTTTAAAAAATATTACGAGAATTAAAGTAATAATATTATTATTTTTATTTTCTCATTGTTAAAATTTTTGAATCGAAAAAATATGCACCACAAATAAAAAAATATTAAAGTACAAAAAAGAAAAGTATTTACATATGTAAAGAAAAAAAAATAAATTTGTAAAGAATGTAAAGTTTTTTAAAAGGTTAAATTAAACAAAAGAAATAAAATAAATTTATTTAATTTAATAATATTTTTTCTTTCATTTAAAACTTAAAAATCACTGTTTATTTAAACAAAAAAATCCGTGGCAGGTTGTGCCGGAATCATCAAATTATTTTCTTTTTTTTTTTTCATTTTTTCTTGAAAATCATTAAATATTTATTATGTTCTCAAGCGGCAAAACAATAGAGATTTTTAAATATAGAAAGTCGCCTTTAAAAGTCTTCATTCTGTCCACTGGCCCAAGAAAAATGCGCACAGCAAAAATGTGGTGAAAGTGTTGGGAAAAGGAAATGAGTAAAAAGGAATGAAAAAAAATTAAAAAGAATTATTTTAAGTAAATATATGCAACAGATTTTTAAAAATTAATATTTATTTAGATTAATAAAAGCTTGCAAAAAATTATAATATAAATTATAATATTAGTAAGAATTAGACCAATATTATTTATTTAATTTTTATTTTACTTGATAATTATTAATTAAATCACTCAATTAAGATTTTAACTAATCATTCATTTTAATCAACAATTTAGATTAATAAATGAGTAAAAAGGAATGAGATTAATAAAAGCTTGCAAAAAATAATAATTTATTAAATGTTATATTAAATGTTGGAAGGGTTGGACTTGATATTTAATTACGAAACTCACAAAATTATTTTTGCAACTCTTTAATTAAAAGTTAAAAATATACAGAAATTTATTTAAAAAATTTTTAATTGCAATTCCTAAAAGTAAATTTTCTTGTCTTTCATTAATCCCGCAGTAAATAAAACAGCTGTGAGCAGCTGGCTGGTTGATGTAGTCGCCCTTAGGAGAGTTAAAATAGAAAAACGAAAAATTAAAAATTTTTGGAGAGTAAAATGAAAGGAAATATATTTAAAGAAAGTAAAAGAAACAAAAAAAGCAAAAGAAGAGTAAATCCTCTATTAAAAGTTGGGGCTTTTTTACTTCAAATAAGGGCATATTTTTTACGTAGAAAATTCTTCGAATTAATTACATTTCAAAAAGAATCGGAAATATATAAAAATATAACAGAAAATTGTTTTCAGTCCCTTCCTATGGGAAAACATCAAAAATGGACATTCCAAATATTTTTTTGATATTTTGTTTTTGCTTTTGTTATATTAAAATATATTAGCAAAATTTATTTTAAGAAAATGAGAATAATTTTAATAGAAAAATTGCTTAATTATTTTTTGTTTTAAATTAATTTTTATTCAGAATAATAATTTAATTTAAAGCCAGAAATTCTTTTTAAATATTTTCTAATTTTTGGGGGATCTTTGTTTGGAAAATTGATCAAACAAACATTGAAAGGTAGTTATTACAAACATAAAAAAAAACAAAAAAATATATATTATTTAAATAACAATGAGTTTGATTGACATTTTATTGTCATTTAGTATTTTAGTCTTTTTTGCCATTTTTACCAATATATTTATTTTTACTGATTTATAATTCAAAAAATTACAAAGATAATTTTAAAAAATAATTTTATAATTAATAAATATATTTATATAATAATTTAAGTAATTTTTTAAAGAAAAAATAAAAAAGAGAACTGCATGGACAGTGTAAAAATGGGTAAATTTAGAAAGGAGATGAATGAATGAGTGACGGATTGAGCAATAAACCTCAGCTCATGTCCATCAAATGAAGGTTAAAGTAAAAGTAATTTTAAAAAATATTTAAGAAAATTAGAAAAATAATTTTTTGTTAAATAAAATTAAAGAAAAAAATTTTTAGAGGAAATTAATTGATCTCAAATCTTTAAAGAAAAATCTGGAACAAATAAAATCACCCTTCGAAACTCTTTTATTAAATATTTAATTTATATATTTAGTCAATAAATCAAATAAAAAATTAGTTATAATTTATATTAAAAAATTTTAAAAAAAAAATCTTTAAAAAATAATTAACTAAATTTAATAAAATACTCTTTCCAATTACGCAATATTTTGCATAATATTTTCCATTCTTTATTACTACAAATAACCTTTCCTTTTTGGACGGTGAATGAGGGAGAGATATTAGAAGGAAGATTGAGAATATTAAAAAATAAATGAAAAGGAGAGATTTGATTTAAATAGAAAATGAGGGGGTTATTTAATATAATTTGTATATATTCTTGTGCATTTATTGGAAATTAAGATAATTGAGGTAATTTTTGATAAATGGATATAAAAATATTTAGTATAAATTATAAGTAATTGTGGGAAATAATTCCCTTTATTTTACAAAATTTAAATAAATAATTAAATTTATTTATTTTTATTCAAAAAAAATATTTAAATGACCTACAAATCTTTATTAGATTTATTTTGGCAAAAATCTAAACAGACAAAAAAGTTAGGTATTTCTATATGGTCATTACAATAATTAATTAATCTTCCAATCTATTGCCGTAAATAATTGTTGGTATTTTATAATTATTCTTTTCAAATAAAGACCGACAGTAAAATAATTGCTACAAAAATAAGGTAATAATTAAATATTTTTTAATAAATTTTATTATAAATATCAAGACAAAATTAAAAAAAAACAATAAAATAAAAGAAAAATTATAAGGCAAAGAGAATATTAACAAAAAATAACAGGCCAAATATTTAATTAACCGTTCTTTTGATTACGCCCCTCTAGCTCATCGATAACTAAAGTAGTAACATCTTTGCAATCTTGCCTGAACTTTTTATACTTAAAAATTAAAAATTTTTATTTTTTTTAATAAAAATAAAACAAATCACCTCACCACCATTATTACAACACACAACAAGACTTTTTCCATTATCATTCACGAAGAATATTCCCCCAATAAAACTATTGAAGCATCTATTTTGTGTGCTAGGCAAAAAACGTCCTCCCCAAGTGTCACGTTCACCATCTTCTCGAATACTATGATCCATTCCTTGGTTAAGAGCAAAATTTGTCCCATTTTCTTTATATTCGGGTTGACAAAAGTAGGCTTTTTCTGCTTCAACTCTTTCTCCAATATAACAGGCACGAAGTGCTCGCATTGCTCGATGAATTCGTTCGACTCCTATGGTGCGCTCTAACAGAAAAGGAATGTCATAACGGCAACCAGTCTGAAAATTAAAAGGATTTTTTTATGAATTTGTTTGATTACATACCAAGTATAGCAACCTTCCTCTCTTCTTATTCTCAATAAGGAAAGCAGGAAAATCCCATCCGAGTTGTTCGAAGACGAAGAAACAACCTGTAACACAAGAAAATAAATTTGATTTTAATTTGAAAGAAAATTTCTCACCCGGTTCTGTGCAGTTCTTTTTCTTTCCGTTCCCTCTCGTTGCAAGTGCAATATCATAAAGTCGCGCTGTGATAGGGCACTCATTTCCATTCTCTTTGGCTGCTTCATCCTTTGTGACTGCTTCATTCTTTGTAGCTGCTTTGCCATGATTTTCTGAAGGCTGAGTTGGTTCCACATTAGATATTGGAGTTGTTGATGTTAGAGTTGGTTTTGTCGTAATCTTATCATCTGTGTCGTTTTTCGCATATGCAATGGCTCCTAGCAGAATAACCAATAAGATGAACACGAATATTGCCTTCATATTTATAAAGAATGCTGTAATTTGAAGATGATCTGATAATAACGTTTAAAAAAGTTGAGAGTTTATTGAAACAATATGTTGTTTTTATACATAATGGCACCAACAGATCTAGAAATACAAATAACCATGGTGAAGAATTAACACCTTAACATATGGAGTAATTTTATAATCTACATTAAATATGTGCGTTTTTGCTTATTTATATTTTGATGCTTATTAAATAGAAATAATAAAATGTTGTTTTTAATAATAAAAAATAGGAAAATATGTGCAGAAATATAATATAATAATTGTCCAAAAATATATTGTCCAAAAATATCCAAAAATATATTGTCCAAAAATAACAATTACGTCATTCGGCTATAATAAAAAGCAGTAAAATTGTGCCTAAAGGTGAAGAGAATGTGCAAGTTTGGAAATTCCCCCTAAGCTGCTAGATTTTGGAGCATTTTTACAACAAAAAGAGCTTTAATGTTTAAAAAGAAATGGAAGTAAAAGGAAAATAATTTCTTTATAATATTTTCCAAAATTGTTGTTCTATTTAGATTTTTCTCAACTCTATAATCCCATTTCAGAATTAATTTCTAATTTAACTAAAATGATTAAAAATAATTATTTTATTTGGATTATTCTCACCTTCATTTCAATTATATTATTGGCCTTATTTATTGGGACTGTAGCTATTCTTTTTAAATATTGCGTTATTTATCAAAGAAGACGTCTCCATCCTAATGATGAGGCTAGAAACATTAAAACAAATACAGATCATTCAAGAAGCAAAAGTGAAGCTTCTCATCAACAATCTGAAGGTATACAAGGTGAACAAAATACTGGTGAATTTCACTCAAATGTTCAATCTATAAGTAAAGTTCGTGTTCAACAAAGAGAGATTGAACCAATTTCTGGAATTATTGTAGTTCATCCAACACCAAAAACAGTAACCATTTCACAGGCTTCAATCCCCAGAATTGAAGTTAGCAAGACATCACAAGTAAACAATCAATTAATAAAAAAAGATGCCGGTCAAAAAGGGTTAAATGGTAAGAAGAAAATTATTATATGAATTAATTATTTCAATTAAATAAAGGTGAAAGTTTAAGAGAAAGTATTGCAAGTAGTAGCATCATAATTGGACAAGAAGATGGAATTGAGATAATAAATTCAAATACTTCTAGTAATTCAGCAACACCTTGTTGCTTAGAAGAACAAATGTTAAATGAAGCAAATCATGAAAATATGGAACTATCAAAAAGAAAAGTAGGGAAAATTAAGCTTGAAATTAATGTTAAAATTAATTATAAAGGAATTTAAGTCAACAGTATGGATAAGCAATAATGGTGCACTTGAACAACTAAATCCCTTTTCATCATAATAATTGAAAACGAAAAAAAATATGTAAATAAAAAGTTAAAATATAATGAGAAAATTCATTGTTTTATCAATTTTTCTACTGTAATATTCCATTTTAATTTTTCATTTGTTTTGTGGTAAATTGTCGTTCTTACATTTATTGAAATTCATGTCCTTTAAATGGGTCTGTTTTACCGAATATCATTAATTGTCAAATATTATTAATTAAAATTAGACACTTGATTGGCTGCGGGCACGGTTTCTCATATAAAATAATTTATTTACATTAAATTCTTTTCTTTTTCGTTGTCTTTAGATTAATTAGAAAAATTCTTTAAATATTTTTAAACTATGGATTTTAATCTGAAAAAGCTTGCCAACGATGCTGGTAGTCTTTTTAATCGAGCAAGACAATTGACAGAGGAGAGATTGCTCAATGCTGAACGTACAGAAATAGAACCACAATTAGATCAGTTGTTACATCGTGTAGATGCTACTGAATTTCATATGACAAAATTGCATTCTGCTTTAGAGACTTATTTGCAACCTAATCCTGGTTTGTTTGATTTTTTATTTAAATAATGAAATTCCTGGGGGAAAATTTTTGGGGAAAAATTATTTTTTACTTTAATTTTTCTAGATGAATTTTTATTGATTTTTATTTTGTTTTTGGGTTCCAATTAATCTTTCGATGTTAATCTTTGATTTATACAGATTCTATGATTTTAAGCACTTCGTGTTGGTGACGCAATTAATGAAATGTTAGAACGAAGAAATTCAACAGACCAACGAGTTAACAATTTGGAATATTTGGGTGCTGCAATGCAAGGGGCTGGGCAAACATTTGGTTCTGACACAAATTTTGGCAGTGCTCTTCTTAAAATGTCTACAGCAGAAATGAAATTGGGTGCTGCTGAACGAGAAATGATGCAAACAACATCAACACAAACTTTAGCTCCAATTAAACGTTTTCTTGAAGGAGATATTCGAAATATTTTGGTTTTTTTTTAAATTAATATATTTTTTTATAAATATTTAGAAAGAGCGTCGTGTACTTCAAAATAAACGATTGGACTTGGACTCTGCAAAAGCTCGTCTTAAACGTGCGCGATCGCTCGAGTCTCAAGCTAGTGTAAGTTTAACAATCAAAAATTACTTAAATTATAGTTATTTTTAAATTTGGGTTAAAACTAAATTTATTGAAATAAAAAATAAACTTTAAAGGGGGCCGATTCGGGATTGATTATTGAACAGGTTGGAATTGGTGTTTGTCTGTTTATTTGTTTGTCAGTCTTTTTGGTTTATGCCGTTTAATTTTTCGGGAAACTTTAAAGTTAGGCAAAAGTTTATTATTATATTTTTTGAGTTTTCTTAAAATCATTGGGAAGCTAAAAATAATTTTTGATATTTTTCTGAAATTTTTAAAACTTCAAAAAAATCCTCTGGAATCCAATTCTCTGAACTGCTTCCCTTTCAAATACTATTTATTTTTCTTTAGCATTATGTTAAGTTCTGTGCTGTCTATATAATTCTTTTCTAATTATTACTTCAATTTTAAGTTCACATTTTTAAGGCTGAAGCAGATCTTCGCGTGGCTCAATCTGAATATGATAGACAAGTTGAAGTTATGCGTATTCTAATTGAGTCAGCAAATTCAGCTCAGGTTTATTATTTTTAAATATTTTTATTAAAAATTAAACAATAGAATCAGCATTTGAAAAATCTGACTGAATTCGTTGATGCTCAAGCGAAGTTTTATGAAACTGCACAACAACATATGGTTGATTTAAAACGGGAATTGAGCATTCGGTTTGAGATTATTATAATGGGGGTTTTTAATAATTTTGATTTTTAAAAAAAATTTTCAGTTCCAATGGAGGATCAATGATGTGAAGAATTAGTATATAAAATTATATAATAATTAAAATGTAATAATCCAAAAAAGTATTCAAATAATTAAAAAGTCGATTCTTATAAAAACGCAAAATTTGTGGTCCCGAAACTTGTGGATGAGGCCACTTAAATTGACAGTTATTTTATGAACTGATAGGATTTTATGTTAACCAAATTTTTTATTAAAATTCCTAGAAGCCTATTTACTATTTCGCGTGGCTCAATCTGCCACTTAAATTGACAGTTATTTTATGAAATGATAGGATTTTATTTTTAGACCCAAGTTTCGGAACGTCAAATGTAAAGGTGCATCTATTTATGTTAACCAAATTTCTTATTAAAATTCCTAGATGCCTATTTACTATTTATTAACAAAAATAAAGCCTTTATATCAACTCTTTTAATTTTTATATACATATAGAAAGAAAAAAACGACTGGGAATTTTACAAGAAAATTACAATTCTGGGGCAAATATAAATCGCTTTGTAAATTGGGGAATACAGCTTGAACTTTAAAACGTCTCATTTAAAAATTCTTCATCTGCTGTATTTTAAATATCACGTACTAACAGAGTCAACATAAATGGAAAAGATAGTGAGGAAATAAAGTCCATTGTCAGATATCATTTTTATTGATTGACTTTCGAAAACACAATTTAAGTCTGGAAAGGAATTAGCTAAAAATTTCTGAAATAGATTACTAATAAGGTAATAAACCCGGTAATTTTCAACTAACTAAAGGTATAACCAAGCAAAAAATATATCTGAACAATTGAAAGAGAAGGAGGATGTAAAAACGGAGGTGTTTTCATCGCTAGCTTGGAACATTACCATTGTTACTGCTATTATTGTTCCCACTAATGCTTGTTTCTGGACCTGGTAATGCAACAATGTCGTCACTTGGTGGTTCTATTTTTGGCGAAATTTTTAATATTGTGTTGTTTTTTTGATGTAGTCCAGCACTGCTGCTGTCAACATCAACACCGACAGATAATGATGAAATGCCATTCTGTTGTTGTTGGTACAAACTTGTAGTTGGAGTGGCAACTAAAATTGAAATGGGGCTTAAAATATTGTTTTTGGAAGGATCAAAAAACATAAAATTCGCCAGTTAGAAACAGGAAGGGAAATCACTTGGGAAGGAAAATCATATCCACTTGCCCTCATACCCCTGTTGTATTTCCTAATCTAATCTGGCCTGAGGCTATTCCAAAATATGGAACAAATTTTGTTAAAATTTTACCGTTGTTTTCCAGACGTACAATTGATGCCACAATCGAATCAGTAATATGTTGATGTGGACAGGGTAATACAGAAACGGCTGACGACGCTAGCAAATTAGCGTTTGCTGGAGAAGCACCTCCAGATGGTGACATATTAACCAAATGTAAAAGAACAGTTCGATTTGGACCAGGCGGGCAAACAATGCAAACCATTTCAGATATTTGGCAAACACGAAAGAATCCAGCCTGACAAGCTTTTGTGAGAGATGAGCAAATACATCCAACAATTGGAATATCATCTGATGAATCAGGGTCGGGAACAAAACGCCGGAAATTTCGAGCAGAAATTGTATCAAGCGAACAAGGTAATAATTTAGAGACGATAACACTTTTGCTGACCTGAATACAAAAATTAGAACTTTACACCAAAACTAGGGACTATTAAAGAAAGATTTGGCCTTTTAATTCAGTTAAGTTTTATTTCGAACGAGCTCTTAAATCGTTATAAGCTTAAGGGAACTTTCCAATTTTTTGAAAAAATTTAAGATATTTGTTCAAACATAATTTATTTAAATACCTATCGTGTTTAACTAAAAAATCATTTACTAATCTTCCATATAATAAAGCAAAAGCCCCGCTATTTGTTGATGCATCTGCTTTAATTTGTGACAGAAAAAGTTCAGGAATATTGTTCGGAATAATGACCCGTTGAAAGACAATTGGCTGCATAGAAACAAGATGACATCGAACATATGGGCAAAGCATTTGATCGGGAACAAGTAAATGCTCCAACTAAATTAAAAATTATTTAATTATAATAAATTTCAAGAGAGAAAATAAGGATTTTTTGAATTTAACTAATCGATAAATTTTTTTTAATTTATAAATATTCGCAATATCCTAAATTGGTTTAAGAAAAATTCTACAACTTCTTTGGAGAACATTTAGAATAAATAAGGATTCAGCTTTAAGCCAGAATCTTAAAAATCTTTTTAAAAAGAGGAATAGAGGAGAATTATAAAGAAAGATGAAAAAACCTCTTGTGAACCAGCTGTACTGGAATTAACATTATTACTGTTTTGTGAAGATGCCCTACTTGTAGTTGCCACTTGCTGTTGATCTAAATTTCCAGCAATTGCACTATTTCTTGCTGACTCTCTTTCATTCTCATACCTACTAATTTTTAATCAATAAATTTAATTTAAAAAGATAAAAATAAAACTTGTTTCTGATGCGTCTTTTTAATTGTTCTGCACTAACTATAGCATTTAAAGTTCTTGCATCTAACATATATTTATCTGTTGATGTCATTGAAGCATAACAAGGGTGTTTAGGCAATTCTTCTACAACAATACTAAAAATTAAAAAAATTTTCTTAAAAATAAAAAAATGTTTTAAAAAAACCTAGCAAATCGAAGAAAGAAAAGAAAAGCCCTTTCTTCGTCTATACATTTACTTGAATAATAAACACCCATTTGATGCATTTCATTGAGAAGCTGAAGACATTTGTCAAGTGTCATGGTATGAGGTAGTTCGCGCGATCGTGCTTGATCGACCAAATCAGAAAGCTTTTTATTAGGATCCATTAAAAAAGCTTTGAAAAAATAAATAAAAATAAATTAATGATCAAATAATTGGTAAAATAAATTTTTTGATTAAGAAATTTTATAAAATGTAAGCATCAACGCTAATATAAAAAGTTAATAGTATTGATGGATTTTTATCTTCGGTTGGGGTCACTAGAGCGCTGCCACTAGAGCGCTCCCACTAGAGAGCGGGCACTAGAGCGCCGAGCCACTAGAGATCGAGCCATTAGAGCGCGGCCACTAGAGCGCTCCCAGTAAATGGGCCACTAAAGCGCCAAATTTTTTAAAAAACTTGAGAATTTCATCAACCTTTGGGTCAGCTACTTCCATAACAACTCTTCTACTCAGGTTGGTCAATCTCTTACCTCCTGAGGCCATTAAGTGAAAGAAAAAAAAATTTCAAAATTTTTCCCTATTGCCTTCAACTTTTCTTAGAAGTTCCAAAAAAAGTTTTTTAAACTTAAAAGTTTAAAAGAAACCTTAAAAGTTGGAATAAGAGCCCCTGCTACATTGCCGAAGAAATCCCTGCTTAATTTTTAATCTTTGGTCAGTTCTAATTAAAAATGGGTTATTTTAGGGGATTCTAAAGACTGGCGCTCTAGTGGCCCATTTACTGGGAGCGCTCTAGTGACAGCGCTCTAGTGGCCGCGCTCTAGTGGCTCGCGCTCTAATGGCTCGATATCTCTAGTGGCTCGGCGCTCTAGTGCCCGCTCTCTAGTGGGAGCGCTTAATGTCACATTATGCCAAGACTTGCTCGAAATGTCCTACCAGTAAAATTATCATTTCGTCAAACTTTGTTTGAAATTTAAATTGGTTTTTGTAAGGAATAAACGAATTAATTTTTTTCAGAATTAGATTTGTTTATTCAGATTTTTTAAAATATTCTATTCGTGTACCTTATACGTAAGATTTTATTTATCTCGAAAATTATATTTCAAATTGTAAAATTATTTTTGCGAAGATTTCACATTCAAAAAATGAATGCGCAGTTTTTCTCATAAACAAGGAAATGGATTGTTGTTTGCATGTTTTTCGTCAGTTTATTTTCGATTTTTCTCTTATTTTTAAGCAGTTCTTTAGGTAATCGTTAAAAATTTATCTAACTCACCAATTTTTTAAATTTTATTTTTAAAATTAATTTTGCATTTTTTTTTTATTTTTAAATGAGATAGATAACTTTAAAGTTTAAAATAATTTAAATTTTTCTCATCGCATTTCTCAAATTTGTTTACAACAATTTTCTTTAAAGATCAAACAACACAATTTATTATTCAAACTTTTTTGACAAAATTCATTAGATTTTTAATATTTTTAAATCATGCCATTTTCTTCTTGCCTCACGCAAATCTTCTCCCTTATTCATCTTGCCTATTTAATCCTTTCCTTATTTTTCATTCAAAAATGTTCGGCATGGAGCAATAAACCTCATCAAAATCCTTACTTTTTTTAAGGCGTGTCTAAACTGACCCCTATATATTTTGTGAGTATTGCTACTGAAAGTTATTTTTGCCTTTCATTTTCTCCAAATTAAATCAATTCTCAACTTTTCATATTTGGATTATTTTATAAAAAATTTTTTAATTTTCTTTTTATAAATTCCAAATTTTCATCTAAACTTACCATTTTCTAAAGATATGTTTTTGTCTACCCGTATCGTTTTGCGATTTTTTTCAAAATCAGCGAACTCGTAAATGAAACGGGTGGACTTTTCATATCTAAAAATTATTTAAATTTACTATTTATTTGAGACGTGCTTCTGAGCTGGACATTGTTCTTTAGTCATGATGTTAAAATTTAATAAAAAATTTACATGACTAGAACAAATGTTCTGCTTAGCGGTGCTGTCATTTTTTAAAAATATATACTATTTTATAATCTGCGTGGAATGAGTTCTTGTATTCAACATGGGAATGTAAAAAAATAATTTAAAAAAATCATTCACATGTAAGAATACTCGATCTTATTTTATTGCAGGAAAATTTTTTTTACAAAAATATGTATAATTTATTTTTAAAATGACTTTTACTCCTTTTTGTGTATTATCTTCTTGGTGAACTTGGTGTTTGTCACACAATTATTAATTGTTCACCGGGAGAAAATATACAGAAGGGGAATTTAAAGTCCCTAAATATTTATTCAAAAATTTATTTTTATTCGACTTTCTTAATTAATTGAATCTTCACTGCTTAAAATTATTAATAAAAATGTCAAAATAGTCACATCTCCATTCTGTTTGTGTTCTTTACTGTTGAGCTTAAAAATGTTTTAATTTTTAAATGTTCACCGGGAGTTCACAAACAGATTGTGGGTTTTGACGTTGACTACTTATTTAATATTTATTAAAAATAGATTTTATGAGAGAACTAGTGTCTAGTGAAGGGCATTTTCTTGTCCAAATCTGAAAATTATCTTTGAATCGATTTGGCATGACAAATGCTTTTCTCTTTACGCAAGTTAATAAATAATTAAAACATTATGAAACTTCTTAAATATTTAATTAGACGAAATCAAAGTTTTTGATAAAAATAACATTTAAAATAAATGTACATAATGAACATATATTAACTAAAAAAATAACACAAAATTAATTATCTGTTATACGCCAACTTTTAACATCATTTATTTCTCTTGTAGTTACTTTGCAAGTTTCTCGAAAATGTATCTCTTCCTGTGCTGTATTAGTTCCATTACTGCAACAAACAATCCGATATTGTCCGATTTCTTCATCATGAACAAAGAAAATGCCATCAGAAAATTTGAAGAAACAACGCTTTTGAGCGCTAGGTAAAAAACGTCCAATCCAAGTATCATTTGATACAAGTTCTCCGTTTCCATAATTTGTAATATCTGATTCGGCCTGACAGTTTTCATTTAGTGCTGAATTTTCATTCTTAATTCCACTGAAGCATGCGCGAAGAAATATCAGCGTTTGATGCAAACGTAAATGAAAATTAGTCTCCGCGTTTTGTTTTGTACTCAAAAGTAAATAAGGAATGTCTGAGCGGCAACCCATCTACAAATTTAAAAAAATTTTTTGTTGAAATTATAAATTGTCACATTACCAAAACTCTTTTTGCTTTATCTGGTTCATTGAGAAATCCAGGAAATGTCCATCCAAAGTTATCTTGTTCTTGGATGTAGAAACAACCTTTAATTTTTAATATTTTTTATATCATAAATAAAAAAGACCCACCAGGATCGCGACAATATTTCTTTGGACTAGTAGGTTTGCCATGCCAAGGAACTCCCACATACATATCGTAGAGAGCTTTAGTTATTCGGCATTCATGTTTGGTTTTTGAAATTGAAGTTTTGTTTATTCCTCTAATGACTTTTTTTGTTGCATTTTCGTCAGATAAAATATTGCAGAATAGGATGACGAACAATAAAATTGATAAAAGTTGGCACCAAATAAGACGAAGCATTTTTGACAACACTCGGAAAAATTGAATTATAAAAATGATATATGTTGAGATTAAATAGAAACGTAATTGAGTCGAGACTTTTATACTTGATTTGAACTCTTTAAAAGATCATTTCTAGACAAAATTTACTTTTTTTTTTAAATTTTAGCTTAATCACAGTTCAATAATAAATATTAAATTAATGTAAAATAAAAAAAAAATATTTTCACAATATCACAAAATAGATATAAAATTTCGATGTTTAGTTTTGCCTAAAAATATCACAAAGTTATAAATTATAGATAAAATAGAATAAATAAAATATTTAAATTTAACAATCTTTTAATATATTTTTATTCTTTCCAAGAATATGTTGTTTTCCAAACCTCTGCTAAACCTAAAAAGATATTTAGTATATAAATTATTTCAATAATTATTTAAAAAAATAAAAAAAACATACAAACAGAACTATGGAAACGATAAAATATTGTAAGAGGTGAAAAAGAACGAACTAGAAAAACCCTTAAAAATAAAATAAAAACTTCTTTAAAAAATTTCTTTTCTTACCAACTTCTCTTTCCATAAAAATTAACAACAGTTTCACTAACCCCAGCCTTTTCAGCTTCCAATAAATTCATAAGAAACATCGAAATATTTGCCAATAATAAAAATGTTATTGCTTGTTTTCCTGGTTGTCTTTCACGCAAAATTGGGTCATTACCAACACGAAGTTTTCCCTTAAAAATTATTTTTTTTTATTGGACATGAGAATATTTAAAAAATTTTTAAATTAAAATAAAATTAAAATATAAGACAAATTTTAAAAATAGAAAAATTATTTACTTACAGCAATATAAATTAAACAGCTTTGTAATGCAACCTAAAATTAAAAAAAATAATTATTTTAAATAAAAAAATACCTCAACAATTCTAGTTACATGAACCTTAAAATAAAAAAATATATAAATTTATTTATTAAAAAAAAATATTTTACAGCTAAAAGTATAATTGTTAAAGGTTGCCAATTAGGATCACCAGTTAATCCAAGAAGTCCAGCCACAGAATAAATCATTTCTCCAGTCTTTTTAAAAATAAATATTATTTTTTTAATTTATAATTTTACCATTCCAAATGCTAATAAAATCATATCCAATAATTCCTTTAAATTTTTTTAAAATTAATTTCTTTCTTTTGATTAATTTTAAATAAATTCTCTCCCAAAAATTAATTTTTTCAAAAAAAAATTTTTTTACTTGATTATTTGCTTGGCAAATAGATGAAGGTGAAGAAGATTCATTAGAATGTGAAGATAAAGAATAAATTGGAGGTATATTATCAATTATTTGATTATCTTCTTTATTAGAATAATTTTGATGTGAATGAAAACGTAAAAGACGCATTCTTTAAGAATTTTAAAAATTAATTTAAAATAATTAAAAACCTCCAAAGAGCCACGACACAACCACAAGTACTTATTAAATACTTTAAAAAATAAAAAATAATTTTTTTAAATTTTTTCTTTAACAAACATGAACAATATCAGTAAAACCAAAAACAGTAGCAGCCAACTGATTTTGACCCATAATTGTATAACCAGAAAATACAGCCATTGAAGTAAAAGTACCAGCAAGAAAAGCAAGTCCAAAGAAGAGACCTTTTTTTAATAAAAATAAAAAAAATATTTTCTAAGAACCAGTTGTGCTTTTAGAACAATCTAATCGAATTCTGTGTTTTCTTGGTACATAACCACTAAAAATAAAAGAAAATAAAAATAATTATTTAAATATATCCATTACAATCTCTCAATTGGATTTTCAACTTTTCCAATATTTTTCCAAACAATAAACATTACTGCAGCACCAATAAGTGAATATTCAACAATACTTTAAAAAATTAATATTTTTTAAATTAATTTAAAGACAAATTTAAAATTAATTAAGTAAAATTATTGTTAGCCCTCTCTTTCATATTTTTAGTCCAAATTTATGGGTGACTAACAATAAATAAGAATATTAAAAATATTCCTTTTACCTTGTGTACATTACTTCGTTGAAACTTGCTAAAAAATTATAATTATTTATTTAAAAATTAAATATGTAAATTTTTTAAATTTATTATTGGTAAATAATAATTTTCTTATTTTTTAGTTAATTAAAACTAATTTTATTAATTTTATTCTAGTTTTCTGTAAATTTATTTAAAAATAGGTAGATAATTAATGATTTTAAATAATAATTTAAAAAAATATTTTCTTAAAAAAATTAAAATCAAAAATAAATTAAATTAAAAAAATTATTATTTATTTAATTCTCTACCAAGAACACATTCAGCACCCTCACATCTACGCATAAGTGAACGTCTAGCAACATTTGATTCTTCAGAATTTTCTTCATTTAATATTTTTGGTAATAAAGATGAAAAATTATTTTTAATTAAATTATTAGTTAAATTATTTAAATTGTTTTCATTTAATTCTTCATCACTTCCCCAATCATCATTTTTATTATTAACACCAATATTTCTTGCAAAAACTTGTCTTTTTTTAAATTAAAAAAAAATATTTATTTTTATTTTTACCTAATTTCATCTCCCATTAAAGATTCTTCAATTAAAATATATCTAATCCAAATCCAGAGATTTGTAGCCACTAAATGCATTGTCCCAAAACGACAAATTGTTTGATATTGACTTATTGTTAACTATAAAAGAAGAAAAATATTTTTTTAATTTCATAAAAAATAACCTTCCAATTACAAAAAACAAAATGCATTTGCGTAAAAACAAAAATAATGGAAAGAAGATCTAACCATATAAGATAATTTTGTTGACAAGTTGTATCACTAATACAGAGAAAAACATTGAAAGAATAATAAACTGTTCCGATAACACCAAAAACTAATTTAAAAAAATTAAATTTAAAGATTTAATTAATTTAAAAATTTTGGATAATAAAGATATTTTTGAATAAAAAGAGAAAATTTAATTTAACAAATGCTCAGAAATATTTTTATTTATTTACCAACACATCCAAGACGAAGAAAAAGACTTCCAGCACTTGGACTGCTATGGCTAACCTTAAATTAAAAATAATAAAATTATTCCAAATTAAGTCCAAGATATTAAAATATTAATTACAAAAAATTACTTTTCTCTCTTGTGCTTGTTGAACAATGCTTTGACTTGATTCGCTTCTAAAATTATTTTAAAAAGTAAGAAATTAATAAAATTTAAATTTGAAAAAAGAATGTGGTAGGAGAGATTAATTAAAAATTAATTTAAAAATTTTTTTTTGAAAATTTCCATTCAAACTGAATTTGTTTTTTCTTAATTTATAATTAAAAAATTAAATTAATTAATAATCATAATTAATAATCTGACTTAAAACTTTTTTTTTCTGAAAAAACTTTTAATTTAAATATTTTACCTAAAATGTACAACTAAAGCTCCAATTTTTCTTTTCCATTTTGGATGTAACAAAAGAGCAAAATAACAATAAATTAAAAATATAATTGAACTTCCATACATATATAAACCAAAAATCTTTTTAAAAAAAAATAATTTTAATTTTTTTAAATTATTTTTATTTTTACCAATTCTTTAATTCCCATATTTCTTCTATTTTTTGTATCACCGGAAATTATATGTGAGAGTTCAAAAACTAAAGCAAAAATAGTTGCTAACATTGCATAAAAGAAGCTTAGAGCTATCATCATTGATTTTCTGTAAAATTAAAAATTTTTAATTAAAAAATATTAGAAAAGGGCTGATCCGTGATAATTGTTTTTAATAGACCCATCCTTAGATCATTTTGATAATTTAAAAATAAATTTATAGGTTGTGGATTTTTGTGATATTTTTTGATCTCTAAATGAAAACAATAAAATGAAGATGAAAAAATGTTTAGGGAGTTATAAGAAAATTGTTTTTGATTATATAAAACAAACAAACAAAAGAATTTAAAAAATAAAGGAAAAAAGAAGAGCAATTCTTAAATTATAAAAATAGAAAAGTTGAATAAAAAATTGAAAAATAAATTAAAAAACTCTCAACTAAATTGGGCAATTAAATATTATTTTTTTAAAATTATTTCTTAAATTTTAAATAAATTTAAAAAATAAATCGTGAATATTTTTAATTTAAAAATTATTTTAAAAAATTACATTTTAAATAGAAATCATAAAATTTTTTTAATAATAATTTAAAAAATTTATTTATTTACCTCGCAGTAGGTTGGTCTATCCAACGCAAATCTACCAATTTTTTCCTTTTATTTTCAGTTAATGGACAAGTTGAAACTTGAGATGGAGAAGGGGAATTATCTGCAGACGATGAAAACTTTTGTTGTTTTTGCTTCTAAATTTAGAAAATAAAATTGTAAAAAAAATATTTTTTTGAAATAAAAAATATTAAATAAAAAAAAAATTAATTTTATTTTCAAGTATTTTCATATTTAAAAAATATTTTTAAATTAATCATTCATTTAATTTTTTTATTAAAAAATGAGGGGAAATTCTTAAAAATTAAAAAACAACTTTTTGTTGTTGCCATTTTCCCTGTTCATTTTTTAAGTGATTAGAAGGAGAGGAGAGGCAAGTTGAAGAAGAAACTAAAGAAGATTTAGGTGTTTGAAGAAGATTAATAGGAGGGGGTGGTTGTTCTAAATAAAATTGTGTTTGATTTGTTGATTTTTCTTTTTTCAATGAAGAAATTGAGAAATTAACATTCTAAATAAATTAAATAGATAAAAAGAATTAAACCAGATTTAATTAAGTTTTTGATGGTTTTTCCTATTCAGGTTAATATAAAATTATATTTCGACAATTATCAAGCCTCTACAGAATTCAGAAATATTTATAATAAAATATTTTCCAAATTAAATATTAGAATAAATAATTAAAATAATTACCTCCTCATTTTCAAAATTATTTACAATATCAAAATCTGCCTTCATTTCTTTCAAGTTATCATTTCCCTCAAAATTTCGATTTTCATAGTAGTATTTTGAAGGTGGTGGATATGAACGTCTTCTTTGTTCTTCCTCTACTTCCTTAATAATTTATAAAAATAAATTAAAATATTATTTTAAAATAAATATTTTGTTTTTATTATTATTCCCTTTTAAGGAATGAACTAAATTTAAATTAAAAGAGAAAAGTCTTTTATTAAAGTAAATGTAGTGTGAATGTAGTGTGAATTTTAAAAATATAGTTAAAATAAGTAGTATATTCAAAATCGAGTTGAATTAATTTAAGAAAAAATAAAAGAGTATATATATTTTACACCTGTTTTTCTAAAAAATCAGAAGGAAAAGAAGTAAACGGAGGTTGTAAATCAGTCAATGAATCATTTTTATTATGAGGTAATTTTGAATGATGAGAACGCCGACGAGCGGATGGCACGAAAAATAATTCAAATAAATCATTCATTTGAAGCAATAAAAAGGACAAAATAATAAAATAGAGAAAAGAATTATTTAAAAATGTTAAATATATTTTTTTATTTTAATTAAAAGATTTTTTAGATTAAAGAAGATTAAAGATGACCTAATTTTTTTGCAATTTTTTGTTTTATAATTTTAAAGGGCCAATGAAGATCTGTCCGTAAGGAACGTACAAATAATTTTAAAAAATCTAACAAAGGTGGACAAGGTGAATGAACGGACATTAGTTGAAGAAAAATAGAAGAAATTGGAGTGGAAATTGAGCAGACAAGTGCCCTCGAAAGTGTGACGAAAAAAATTATAAAAAGTGATTGTCCAGAAAGTATTTTAATTTAATAAGGAATAAAACAGGTAAAAATACAAACTAGATTATAAAATAAAAATATTTTAGATAATTAATTAATTATTTTTATTATTTTATTAAGAATTAATTAAATAGATTAGAATTAAATAATTTAGAAATTTTTTAAAATTTAGACAAAAATATTTTTAAAAAATTTATTTAATTAGAATATTTTAGTAATTTGTTTATATTTACCGAAGAGTTGTTAAATATAAATTTTTAATTATAAAATCTTTCAATAATTATTTAAATCAAAAATAGCTAGACTATTTTAAGAAATTAAATTTTAAAGGAAATTGCAACATTTATAAAAATAATTTGATCATTTGAAGTTTAAAGAATTAAACGAAATTTAAACTTTAATAAAATATTTATTTTTAGGTTTTAGACTTTTGATAAAGAAGAATTTCATTGAAATTTAAATTTAAAAATAATTATCTTAAACAAAAACTTTTTGATAAACAAAAATCTTTTAAATAAAAAAAATAATTAAAATTAACAAAAACTTAAAAATATTTAAACAATTAGTATATATTTCTAATAAAAAAATAATCTTTTACCTTTAACCATGTCTTGAACATTGCTTGTTTACCTAATAAAGTCTGTTCATTATTTTGATATGAATAAATATTAAATGATTGGGGTGTTGACATATTCTAAAGGTTATAATTTAAAATAAAATATTTAGCTAATACGAAATGATTTTAGTTAATTTTATAAATTTTCTGATTTTTCTGATTCATAAACTTAAAAGGAAATAAAGCTTTTTTATTCATTTGAATGGAGAGAAATTTAGAGAGCAAAGAAAATGTTACTAATATAAATAAACGACATTAAATGTTTAAAAAATTGTTATTTGAATAAAAAAAGGCAAGTACAAGAAAATACTAAATAAATAATTGTTTTAATTTTGAGAATTACATATATATTTTCTGATTAATTAATTTTTTAAAAATTATTTAAATATTTATTTACGTAAATTAATTTTATAATTTGAGGAAAAAGAAAGGAAATTATATTAACAAAAATAACTTTCATTACCAAATAATATGCGTCACAAATATTTTAATTAGGCTTTATTTATCTGATTGTGCAAAAATAAGGTTTGCCTTTTTGTAAAATTGTGTTCAAATTTCAGAAAAAGTTTGCAGAGAATTTAATGACATTAAATAAATATTAATAAATTAATAATATGTATATTAAATTAATTAATTTCATTTTTTCCAAGATATCCGGTCATAACTCGTATAATATTTGAAAATAAATAAGAACATAAAAAACATATTAATTATCTTACTTATTAGCTATAATTACCTATAATTAATATTTTGATATTAATGTTACTAATTCTGATAAGGTTATTATTTCCAAAATAGTTAATTAACTTTTATTCAAGTTTATAATATGTACTTATCAAAAAGTTTCAATTATTATAAAAGCCATGGCTATATTATGTCCCAATATTTATTTCAATCCCAAATAAATAGCCATTATTCAATTAAAATGCATCAAGGCTTCATCTACATCGACTCAGCTCTACTCGCTCTGGCCTTACTCCTATTTTCAATGCTTCTGCCGGCTTATTCATGGATTCATTGTTGCAAAAAGAAGTCAAAGAAGAAGGCAAAGGCCGCAAAATCAGAGGACAAAATCGCTAAGGCTGCAGAGAAGGGAGGCAATGAATTGAAGGCTGATACAACACCGAAGAAGTCACCAGGCTTGGAAGCGGATGCGGCGGCTAAAGTTGAAAAGAAACCTGAAGAGGGCAAAGGGGATAATTCTCCCAAAGATCCCAAAGATGATCAGCTTCAACAAGCAAAGGTAGGAGGAGTAAAGAAAGCACAACCTGCGGATAAAGGCAAGGAAGAAGTAAAAGCTCCCACACGTGAGGATATCATCAAAATACCTGATGGAGTTAGCATTGGAGAATATAAGGTGGAGGAGTCTTTGGGTTCTGGTCAGTTTTCTTAATATTATCTTGAAAAATCTAAAATTAATTTTTAGGCGGCTGTGGTGTCGTGTACAAGGTCAAAGCAAAGACTGGCGCACATTATGCAATGAAACTTGAACGAACGGACCAGAAGAGACGTGATCAACTCCTTCCTTTAGAAGCTCATGTTCTCAAACAGCTACAGTTCTCTGACTACGCTGCAAAATTCATTGCGTATGGAAAATGTCAATGTACGTTTTTATCATTGTTAGAAAATAAAAAACATTAATTTTTCAGCAAAAGACAAGTCATTTCATGTACTTGTTATGGCACTCCTTGGCAAGTCTATAAGTGATTTGCAGGACAAAAGACCTAAATTCAAGTTCACGACTGGGACCGTTCTTCGAATTGGACTGCAGGCATTCAGGGTGTCCCATAAATTTATGTTGCTTTAAAACTCACTGTATCACTTTCAGGGAATTTCTTTTCTTCACAGCATTTATTACGTGCATAGAGACGTTAAGCCTGCCAATTTTGCCGTAGATCGACGCAATCAAAAAAGAGTTTATCTGATTGATTTTGGACTTTCTCGGTCATTAAGAAAGAGGGGAACAAAGCTTTTGAGGAAACCAAGAACGGATGTGCCCTTCCGTGGAACACCTGGCTATTGTAGTTTGAACGGTGTGTTTTTAGAAAGATTTATTACAATAATTAATATTTTCAGCGCATAAAAGAGTCGAGCTTGGCCGTCATGACGATATTTGGTAAATGAATAATATTTTTCTTTCACTAATTAATTATTTTTAAGGTCACTAATCTATATGATGGTTGATTTGAACAATGGCTCTCTGCCTTGGTTCGGTCAAGATTCACGCGATTATACTGCTCAGTTGAAGGAATATCTACTTGAAAATGAATATATGCATGTCAGTTATTTATTATTTAATTCATAAAAATTTTACAAAATTTTCACAGGCTTGTCCACTAGCATTCAGATCAATTATGGACTATCTCCGTACTTTAACCTACAAACAAAGACCTGACTATTGTGGCCTCGAATCGATCTTTATTCAAATGCTTGAAGCGCGTGAGATAACCAACAATCAGCCAATGGATTGGGAACCTGCTTATATAAAGAGACCGGAGGAAGCGAAAAAACCAGCTGTGGTGAGTAAACTTTTTGTTGACCATTAAATAAATAATTATTTAAAAATTAATTTCAACAAAATAATTTCTATCCATTTTTAGGTCAAAAAAATCAAAATGGTTGACTCTGTCGTTGATCTTGATAAACCCACAGATGTGGAGAAAACTCAGGATTCCAACACTCCTCAATCTGGGTCTGGATGATTTGAAAAATATCTTGATGTGTATATTAGGTGATTATCAAAAGATTAATAAATATATTGAATCTCTTTATAAATATATTACTTATTGTTTTTTGTATTTTGTTTGTTATTTGGAATAAATTGACTAATAAAAATAAATTTTAAATGAATTAGAATTGTCTCAAAACAATTTCACTCAAAATTAAAAAAATCCCCATAGTTTAAAATTTTAAAAAAGCATTTAGGTATATAGCAAATTTAAAGAATTATTTCCCCAATACTTTTTGTTAATAAAATTTAAAGTTAAGGTTAAGTTGATTCTTATAATTTTTTAAAAAAATATACACGCAATGACTAAATTTATTATGATCTGAATTGGAAATAAATGTATAGTAAAATTCTATGATTTGTGAAATCTCGATCATTTAATTTTAAATTAATTTTTTTTTTCGATTAACTCTCAAATTGACCAAAAATTATGTACTATATGTTTTTGATTTGCCAATTTAAAAAGACTGAAACGGAAGAGTGGCAGCCGTTTTTTGTGGGTTGTTTCTCGAATGAGCTAGGATTCCAGAACATATGACCTTAAAATTATTTACTTTATTCAGGAACTTCTCTTGATCGTAATAAAAATGGAATATTTAAAATGATTAAATTAAATCTAAATGATCCCTGGAAGGTGTTGAGCCCGTTTTGCGGTAAATGTTTTTTTAGATCACTGGTTCCACTCATTAAATATAATCAGGTTTTTAACTATTTAAGCGGCTTTATCTAAACTTTAAAATTTATTTCTTCAATCACAGACATAACAAGCTTCGGCCACAAAGTTGCAACAATTACCATCATGAACTTCCTGAGGCGAACAATTTCTGGTCCAGCACGTCAAAATGTGGCTTTGCCTGGTACGGATTCTCTTCAGTCAGGGGGGTTTACTGATGAACAAGGAGAAATTACATGGGAATTGTGTGAATGTGCTGTTTCACTTCCAAGTAAAAAACTCTTAATTGAGCCTTGGTGAGTTGTTTAAATTTTTATAAAGATTCAATTTTTAATTTCCATCTTTTTTTCAGTATTGCAGTCTTTACCGGGAGAAATTCTTATAAGAATTCACAATTCATTCAGGTCACTTTGCATAATGATTCAAAGCATGAATGGATTGTTTTTAAAGTGCAACATTATGAAGTGAGAGATATTATCTAAAATAAATTTATTGTTCGTTTTTAGCCAAAAGATCCTTTTTTGACACAAGAACAACTTGCAAAATTTGAAAAAGCTTGTGTTTCTTTAATGGCTTCTCCTAATGTTGGATTAATTGGGCCTGGACAGAAAGTGATGTTCAAACTTATTCTACCGGCGCGTAATATTTGGCCAGTTAATCGGTGAATATTTTTGGATTAAAGAATTATATTTTTCTTTAAATATTTTAAGAGAATCCACTATGGGTAAAATGAGCTACTTTCGTATATTACAAATGCAAGTAACTGATCCTTGGGAGGTGTTAAGTGCGTTTAGCGGTGATAATAATTTGCTTAAAAAAGGAATCAGACAACTTTTTGAAGCATTAAATACTGCTAGAAGTTGTGAGGATGCTTTGGAAAGGGTGTGTTTTTTTGAAAAAAAAGTTTTAATAAAAAGAATTTTTTAGATTTATTCTGGTGATGTTCCTTTTTACCTTCCTCGATGTCCAATGATTCTTTCTGAAGAAAAGTTGAATGTGGAAACGAAAGATAAAGTTAAGAAAGATGAACAAAATAAAGTTTAAAGAATATAAATAAATAAATATTTGTAGTATTATTGTAAATATATTTCTCTCCCAGTTTGTTTTGTATATTGTGTTATTACTTAATTTTTGTCTATAAATTAGTTTAAATTGTAAAATATGTGTTTTTAGTTTTTAAATTTTTTGATTACAAAAATTATATTTATTTTTGTTACAATTCTTTATTTAGGAAAAATGAACATTTAGTTTTATTTTCACGAGAGATATTGTTTTTAAATTTTTAAAAAAAAATAAGAAAGTTTAATTATAATTTACATAATATACTTAAATATATTTAATAAATAATCTTAACACCTTTTCTTACAAAAAATTATCAAAATGTGTTAACATTAATGTTAAAAAGTCACAAGATATTTTAACGTAAATATAGCTATGATATTACAAGCATCACCCACTCATTTTTATTTAAAAATTAACGGAAATGAAAGGATGAGAGAAGCAACATTTGGTCGGGAATACAGCAAAAATACAAAATAAATTATATCTGATACATAATTTTAATTAATTTAGAACTAACATTTTAAGAAATATTTCTAATATAGACAATATTATGTATTTATGTACTTTATAATATATATAGTCCCCTCATTAGAAAATATATTTTTACTTTTTATTTATTTATTTACTTCTTATAATATTATTTATTTAATACATACATATATATATAAATAAGTACAGATATTATATTAATATAAATAATTTAAGTAGCACATGATTTTTGCAATTTAATCGAGTTAACTAAATGAGTCGGAAATAAGGATTTGCTTAAATATTATATTTTTATTTGGATTGTCAATAAAATAATTTTTAAATTTGAGTTGTTTGTATAAGTGAGAAATTTTTAAAAACTTGGATTTAGCTCCATGGATATTTTAATAATTTATAAAATTTATATTTAGTAAAATTATCTTTTTCAAATTATTTAAATAAAATTAGAAATTTGTTTTAAGTCTGGAACCGTTTAAATCGTTTATACGTTTATTCAATCGTTTAATTTTTATAATTCAATCATTCAAATCGTTTAATACAAGAATTTATTTTGATGTCTAGGAATTTTTAAAATTTATAAAATATTATTTAAATTACAAATTTAAGGAATTTTAAGGAAATTTTTTAAACATTCCTTTTTTTAAAAATAATAAATTATTTATCTCCATGTGATATTACTTCAATGTTTGATGAATAATTGTATTTATTTACTTCCAAAATAATGTTTTATTTATTCATAATGATACTTTTTATAACGTTTTAGATTATCATCTTTGTATTAATTTAAAAGAGTTTTAAATAATAAAACGTGATTGTAATTCTTATTACAGTACTAACATCATAACAAAAGAAATTGATTTATATTTTAATTATTTAGTTGAGAATATTCAGTATTTTATATAAATCTTTTAAAGTTGTTTAATTTTAATGTTGGAAAGTTGTAAATTATGAAAAAAAATTTATTATTTAAAAATTTAAGTTAATAATATTGACTAAATTGTAAAATTTGTTTAAATTACAAAATTAAACAGAATTACAAAAAAATTACAAAATTAACAAAATTATTGTTGTAAAAATTTACAAAATAATTCACAAAAAATTTGTCATGTTTTTTTAATTAATTTTAATTAATTAAAAATTCTTCATTGTTGTAAATTCAAAAGATTTCAAATTTATCTTTAATTGGGTTACTAATTAAATGTTATTATAAAATTTAATTTTAAATTTTTAATTCTAAAAATTATTTTTAGAAAATAAAAAATATAAAAAAAAATTTTTATTTGTTCAATAATTTTGCGTCAATTAGTTCTTTGTTTTAAATTAAAGAAAAACAATTTCCTAATTTAATTGTTTAAAGAAAATATTTTATTTACAAAAATATATTCTATTTTTAAATTTTTAAAATTACTTTCTTTTTATTAAAAATAATATTTAGATTTTTTGCAAATTGAAAAACCATTAATTTAGTATAGTAAAATTAAATAAATATTTATATAAAATAAAATTTAAATTAAATACTAAAAATTATTATAATTTAATAGAGTTTTAATTTAAAAAATTCGAAATTGTTTCATGGAGAGGAATTATCCAAAAAATAAAACTTTTTTATAAATAACTTCTACAGATTAAGTTTTATATTTATTAATAATTGTTAATCTAAATATAATTTTAAAAAATTATTTAAAATTTTATTATTTCAATTAAAATATAGGTATATATAAATATTATACAATTAATTATTATCATAATTTTTAATTTAATTATTTTCATCATTTAATTCTAAAAATCTTTTTTGTCCTCGACAAAGAATTAGTATACGCAAAGGACATCCAATCTTTAATGATCTTAAGAATTTTTTTGTTTTTATTTTTTCTTCTTCAATTTTATTATTTTTAATTTTATCATCTATTTCCTCTTCATTTTTTAATAATTCTTCCAATTCTTCATCATTCATTTCATTTTCTTCTTTTTCATCAGGTATTTCATTAATTTTCTCTCCTTCCTTATTTTCTTTCTCTTCATTCATTATATAATCTTCCTCTTCTTTTTCTTCTTTTTGTTGTTCTACAGGTACTGCTTGAACTCTTTCCTCGTCTTCTTTATTAATTTTCTCCATTATTTTCAATTCTCTTTTGTTGTTTCTATTATTTTCTCCTCTTTTTGAAGCAATTTTTCTCAATTTATTATAAGAATCTGGGCATGGAAGGGAAGTAAAAAAGCACATTGGATGTATTCCTAAAGGATAATTTGAAGTAATTCCTTTTTCATTTTTATTTATTTTTATATTTTTGTTTGAAATAATATTTGGGTATTTAAATACTGGCCAATCTCTAATCATTGCTGAATTTTGTACTCTTCGTCTATGTCTTAAATCACGAGAAGAAGCTTTTAAATTGGGCAAAATGAAGGAAATAAAAATTGTAGAAATTATTAATAAAAATTTT
>ABLG01001625.1:0-29421 GCA_000172435.1 Meloidogyne hapla
CCCATAAAGAATGATGGTCTGTAACCTATAAACAGTAACTTTCTCATATCTTTAAAACAAAATTTGTAATAGATGGAGCCGTCTGCCCGTTTTGATTAAAAGACCGGGCGCCGGAAAGATGTAAATATTTTTAATAAATTTCTAAAAATAATTTAATTAAAATTTAAGGAATTTGGCTTATGTAATGTGTGAACAAAAAAGAAAGGAATATTGTAATGGAAAAGGATTGAAAAGTCTTTGTAAATTAGCAGAGACAGTCGAAGTTCCGTGGCATGGATTTCTTATTTGGCGCAATGCTAAGGATAATAATTTAACATTGGTCATATCTATATATGACATTATGTTTGTATTTAATTTTTAATAAAAAATGTTTGTTTAGATTAGGGAAGGAAGTTGTAGATAATAAAAGAAAATGAGGATTTTTAGATAAATATGAAAATATGTAGTTTAAGTAAGAAATCAAGAAAATTAATAAATTAAAGAAAATTCATGAAAAGTTACATTCATTAATATTTATAATTTAACAGATATCACATCGGATTGGAAGAATATATTGAAATAAAATTTGGAGAAAATGATACAGATTTTTTTGTTAATGTTATTGTTGGAGAAAAAGGTTTATAGAAATAATCATTAATTTAATTTTAATTAATTTTAAAGGCAACCAATCCCTCGTGAGATTCCCAGATCCTCTTAAAGATAAATTTTTGAACAGAAGTATTAATTCTATTGGAGGATTGGCTAATTATTCAAGTTTATGGATGTTAGGCTTTGATATATTCCCTAAACAATATAACAACAAATTGAATTTATTTGTTGATAGAGGATGTAAATGCTCTATGAAAGCATGGGTAGGAGATATTTTAAATAAAATAAATTAATGATTTAATTTTAGTTTAAAAGGGAAAATAAAATTAGTCAGGAAAATCAAGAAATTTTAAAGGATTGGCTTAAAATAACTGAAATTGGAAATAACAAATGTCCAATAACCAAAGCAAATGAACATTATAAAATAAATGGAAGTGTTAATATTGAAATAGAATTTAATATTTATATTAATAAAATTAATGGAGAAGCTAAATTTAATATTAAAAATGAAGAAAAAGGAGAACTTTTAATTGAAGTTTTTGGGAAGACAATTAAATATGGTAAAAATGTAAGTGTTTATTTTTTGAAAAATAATTTAAAAATAAATTTAGTTAATTAATGGTAACTGGTCCCCTCCTGAACAATTAAATTTAAATGAAAATATTTTGAAAAAAGGAACAACAATTTTTATTAAAATAAAAATATTTAATTATTATTGTGAATTTAATATTGGAAATGGAACAAAAATGTTTACAAATAAATTTTGGTATAATAAATGGTGGGAAATAAAAGAGCCAAAAGGTTTTGAAATGTTGGAAATTAAAGGAGATTTTTTTGTTCTTAATTTAATAAAGGAAACGGCTAATGAAGTTTGTTTAATTTTATTTAAAAATTAAATTTTCATTAATTTATAGAAAATGGATAAATTGAATTTGCCTCATTCAAATCGCATTTACAACAATTTTATGACCGAAGGATCAATTGTAACAATTAAAGGAATTGTAAATGAAATGGCCGAAAATTTTGAAATTTTGCTTTTGCACGATGCTCCAGAATTTGATGAAAATGGTTAGAATAAAACTTAAGTGAATCGAAAGATTATTTTTCTCTTTAAGTTGGAGCCACAGTTTTGAAATTGAATGTTAGTTATAATGCAAAAACGAATAGTACAATGACTTCTTATTTTGTAAGAATTAAAACTTAGCTAAAATGTTTCTCAATAATTCTGAAAATTATTTCAAAAATTCCAAAACGTAATATAGGTATTTAATTTTACAGGGAGGAAATTATAAAAAAACTATTTAAAAAGAATAAACCATTCCATTGTGAGATTTCAATGAAAACATTTGAAGAAATTGAATGGTCATTCAGTATTTATATAAACAACCAGGAAAGCTTTACCTATATAGGAGAATTTCCATTTTGGGCAACAAATTGGATAAAGGTTGAAATAAATGATTATAATCAATTTATTCATAATTAGAGAATTTATTAATTTGTACAAATTTCAAAATATTTTTTTGTGTAGAAATTAATTATTTATTTAGGTAAACGGCGATCTTACCATTCTTGAAGTGCCTTTCATCACATCTCCAGTAATTTATTAAATTTTTAAGATTTTTCGAAAAATGAGAAAACATAATTTAACTCTTATATGACTGTGCTGTAACATCTAAAATTGCTCAATCCTTTAAAATTTCATTAATTTCCAATTGTATTATTTATTCTCTATTATAATTAAAATATTTTTATAATTTTAAGGCAATGGGTACAGATGAGAAAAACCAAATATTCAAACATGAATTGGACTATTTGCCTTTTAATGGTTCAGTCTTTTGTCTTGAAGGTTTTGTTCTTCCAACGAGCAAAGTTGGAACAAATGATGTTATTTTTGAAATATTTTTGATGCACGAAAGCAACGATGTATCCTCAAAATGTATGTTTTAAAAATAAAACTTCAATAAATAATTTATTCCTATTTTTTGACATTGACTTTAGAATCTTTTGGTTCTTCATAATAATTTATTCTAAAAATTAATAAAATAAAAGAGATATTTGTTGATACATAGGTATTTTTTATAATATATTTATTTTAAGTTGGCGACATTTTGTTGAATATGAAATTTAACTTTATTTCTATTAATTATGGAACACCTTTACTCGAAATGGAAAGCCAATTGTTTGATGGAGATTGGAATACTATTCAACAACATAACAATCCAATTGGACAGCCGGGTGTTGAATTTAAAGTGGCAATCCATGTAGAGGAATATAAATTTGGAATTCAAGTTAATGATGGAATGGAATATATTTATTATAATTATACAGCTCCGCCATGGATGGTTAATTGGATTATTGTAAATTTTAGAATTAAAACAATTTGATAAAGCAAATATTTAAAAAAACTAAAATATAAAAAACTTTATTTCTATTAATTATGGAACACCTTTACTAATTTAAGGTAAGCGGAAATGTAAAAAATGTCAAATTTGACAAAGAAGCACAAAAATGTCAAAACATTCTTAAACAACAAACTCTTCCAGAATATATTATTAAAATTGATCCAAAAAATCCTTTAAAAGAAGGAAATTATGTAATTGTTAAAGGAAGAATTGAAAATGAAGTGGAAAATATTTCAATAAATTTTTATCACAAAGCGCTTGGATGGCACGAGAATAGTAAGCAATAAATTTATTCATGGCATTTAATTTATATTCGTGCTATATAGTCTTGAAAAAGTATTTAGGAAGGAAGTCTCGGTCAGACCAAAAATTGATTAACAAAATTTCAATCTGCAGCCGTATAGTAAGATTTAAATAATTAACAAAAATAAATTATATTTTAATTTAAGAAAGAAAAATATTTTTGTGATAAAGAAGAAAAAACATTAAATCCACCATTAGTGAAAGGTCAAAAATTTAGTATGGTTTTTCTTATAAATGAAGGAAAATTTGAAATTTATTATGCTGATGAGGAGATTTATAAATATGAACATAAATTACCTGTTTGGGCAATTCAATATATTGTGGTATGTTTTATAATTTAATTGTTATTAATAAAATTATTTAAGGTGACTGGACCTTTAAGCCTTGTTGAGGGAAAAAATAAATTTGCAGAAATAGAAAAATTCTTTTGATAATTATGTAAATGGATTTTATATTCATTTATATCTTTACTATATTTATTTATTTAAAATTATTTACAATAAAGATAAAAAAGCAATATTTTTATGATGTTATTAGTTACTAGTTGCCTTAATTCATCAATTACTTTTCAAATTCAGAAAAAACACATGATTAAGAGTTTAAAACTCCCTTCTCTATCGTGAATTTCTTTGTCAGCCAAGAAGTAAAATTAGTTTTGCTAAAATAGGTTTTCAGCATCGAAAAACTAAAAAATTTTAACTTTTGAATCAAAAATATTAATCATAGTAAGTATTGTAAAATTTCGGTCTTGGACGTCTAATGTACAATAATTATACCTTTATTTAAAAAGCCTTATTTCGTATCCATAAAATCCTTTTAAATTTATAAATGTTTACTAAGCAAGATTCGTTTACCGAAAATACCGAGCTGTAATTTTCGATCTTTCCCTTATCGAAATTATCCATTTAAATATTTGCTGCCTTGTTGAAGGTACATTAAATAACTACAAACTAAAAATCCAGTCCCCGATAAAAATTAATTAAAATTAACAATGTTTTTTAAATAAACTTATTTTGTTTAATAAAATAGTGTCTGACAAGTGAGCATAGTACCATGTTTAAAATGCTTATGCTTAATTTAAATTTTCAAATTTTTTCATTGCTATATGCACATTCGATAACAATCTGTCGCTATTTACAAAGGATCATATTTACAAACGCTTTAACATCATTAAACTTTATTTTAAGTAGGTACTATGTTTTCTAATAAAACTTTATTTTTGATTAACATTATAGTATTAAAATAATTAAAACGAAAAATATTTAACCATTTTACTTATTTTCTCTTTCAACTTTACATAAAAGAATTAAAAATTTAATATTAGATAAACATAACAAATATTTTTTAAAAATTCTAAAATGTGGCTGCTTCAAGTATTTACTATTTTATTACTGAACAGACCGGTATTTTATAGAATATGAATATATTATACAAATATATTGAAATACGTGAAAATTGACATATTTTACAAATTCAGTTTTCTTAAATAATTTTTGTAAATCTTTAAGGCAGGTTGTGGTCACGCTTGCATCAAAGCAGAAGCTTATCGCGCAGAGGCTAAATGGCCGCATACAATGGATTGTCCACAAGGAGTAACAAAATGCTATGTATCTGGCGATGTTAAAAAAGGTAAATTTAATGACTTTTTAATGAATTTTAGTCTAGAGACACCTTCCGACCAAAATACCTTCCAATAAAAACATCTGGCTAAGATAACCCCCATTGCTTGTCTTTCGGAAGATGTTTGTCTGGAAGGTGTGAAAGTGGATTCCAATTTCCGAGGAATCCCATTCCCCTAATTAAAATCCCATTTTTAATTAGTTGCAGATTATACTAATAATTAATGATGAATATTAGGGATCGGACTTTGAAAAAATAAAAATTGAGTATAAATTTTTAACTTTGAACAATTTTGACTTTTACAAATCAAAATTTGACTGTAAATTTTGATCAAATTTTGATTTTGAACGATCCCTAATAAATATTATAAAATTTATGTATTAAATAAATATTTTAATCAATCAGGTGATGGAACTTTAGAAGGTACTAGAAGTCGTCAATCTTCTCAAGGCTGTGGAGAATGCCCTGTGCCTAGTATTCCATGCAGATCTTGCAGCACTAGGAAATGCAATCACGATTCTTTCTTTATAGCTGTGAATTATTGCTGGGAGAATGAAGAAGTTGCCAAGGCTTGTAAAGGAAAATCAGAATGCTACTATGCTGTTATTGATGATAATATAGGTATTTATTAAATATAGATTTTTCACAACTATTTTTAAAAGGGAAATATTTAAAAAGTAGAAAATTTTCTAGGAAATTTTCTCTATCAGAATGTTATGTAATATAAATAATAAAGAAATTAAATTAAAGTTGAACAAGGATGCAATGAAGGTATAAATTGGAATGAAACAAATGTACAAATTATTAAATGTTCAATGCCAATATGTAATACAAAAGACCTTTATGACAACACTCTATTTTGTTTGAATAAAGGAAAAGATGATTTGGAGACAAAGAAAGCAAGAGATAAATGTTATGATGAAATATGTTTTGTTCATCGACATTGGGATGATGGAAAATGTAAGGAAATTAATCGAAAAATATAAATGGGGAATCTTATAATGGACAGAAAAATATTCAAAAATTTACTAAATTTGTTGATATTAAAATGAAGCAAAGTCAAAGAAATTTTGGATTTAACTCTAGAAAAATAACATTCAAAGTCCTCTGTATAATTACAAAGCCAAAACATAATTAAAATACTTTTTAGTAGAGCAAGGATGTGGAAAATGTCCAGAAAATGTTCATGAAACAGATTGTATAACCTGTAAAACAAAATTTTGCAATGAGGAAAGTAAAGTCAAAAAATTCTGTTGGGATGATAATTCATCAGATAAAAAATGTAGAACATCATTTGATGATTATTGCTTTGCAGAAAGAAAACAAAATAATAAATTTGAATATTCGGGTATTTTATTTTTAAATTTATTTTTTCAATTCTTTTTAATTTAAGTAAATAAAGGCTGTGGAAACTGTTCAACATTAGCTTGTAAATCATGTAAAGAAAATTTATGTAATGATGGAAAAAATATTCCAAATAATTTTTGTTTAAATTCTGATGGAAAAAGTGTCATAGATTGTGATGATTATGAATGTTATATTAATTTAGGTATTTATTTATTTGAAATATTTTTTGAAAAAATATTTTTTAGATTTCCAAACTGGTTGTGGCAATTGTGATAAAAATAAAATTAACGAGCCTTGTGTTGATTGTAAAGGATTAAATTGTAACACAAAAGATATAATAGATAAAGCATTATTTTGTAATGTGAAAGATGAAAATGGAAATGAGAAAAAAGGAAATAGGAAATGTTTGGATGAAAAATTATGTTTTATATCTGTTGACTTAAATAAAGGTAATTTGGAATAATAAAATAAAATAAATATTTTGGTTAGAAGTAGAGACTGGCAAAATGCCAAAATCAAATAGTGGCACTATAACCGAAAAGTCGAATCCAGTTATAGTGCCACTGGGATATAGGGTCACTTCAGATATAAGACAAAAAATGGTCGGCCTCTATTCTCCCAGAATAGAAAAGGATAAAAATCACATGGACTTCATCATTTTAGTCAAAGATGAAGTCCAAGATTTTAAAAAATACACAAAACAAGGATGTGGAAAATGTTCTTCTTCTAATAAAATTCCATGTAGAATATGTAACACCACAAAATTTTGTAATTCAGAAAAGTTTTTTAAACAAGTTAATTTTTGTTGGGTAAAGGAAGAAGTTATTGAATGTGAAATAAATGAAAGAAATTGTTATTATGCTTTAAATAAAGAAAATGAAGGTTTAATTAAATAAAATAAATATTTTAAAAAAATATTTTATTTAGTTATTCAAGGATGTGGGAAAGGATTAGAAAATTTATTAAATGTCAATTGTGAGGGTAATTTATGTAATACAAAAGAATTATTTGATAAAACATTATTTTGTTTGAAAAAAGGAAAAAAAGATTTAAATATTTGTAATCAAAAATGTTATGTTTGGAGACACGAAAATGGAAATTGTATGAAATAATTTTGAAGAAAAAGTTTTTAAAAATTAATTAATTTAGTGGAACAAGGCTGTGGGGAATGTTCAAAAAATTCAACAGAATGCCAAACATGTAATAACCAAAAGTTTTGCAATTTGGAAAATAAAGTGAACAAACATTGTTATAAAAATGAAGGGGAAAACTGTAAAATATCATTTTATGATAATTGTTTTATGGCAAGAAATGAAACTAATGGAGGTTTTACAATATTAGAGAATAAAATATAAAAATTAATTATTTAAGTAAATAAAGGTTGTGGAGAATGTAATAATTTAAAATTTTGTAAAAAATGCAATGGAAACCTTTGTAATGATGGAAAGGACCTTCCTTTTTATTGTTTTAATCAAAATAAAGAAAAAGAATGTAAAGAATCTTATTGTTATATTTCAAATAATAAAGGTATTTAAATTTTATTTTAACGAAGTTATAATCCCGGACGGTCCATGAGATGGGAATATAACGAGAGTATAAACAATAAGTGTGGGTATTAGTTTACTATGACGTAATTGAGAATAAATATTAATAATAGTAAGTGATGGGTATGGCTCCGGTTTTTGGCTTAGAGCAACTGGAGATTGGAGCCTAGTTTTGTCACTTCTCCAAAGCTACGGCTATATCTCCTAAAGATTGGATTTAGTTGAAATATTTCAAATTATTTTTATAGCTAAATATAATTTCTTTTTTATAAGATTCAAATGGAATTTATGAATCAAATTGTGGTAAATGTCCAGAAGAAATCGAAACAAATTGTGCCCAATGTAATAATACTCCATTATGTAATACTGAGAAATTACTCAAAAACTCTTTTTATTGTTTGGAATTTACAGAATATATGGAGAAAACAGATAAAAGTTATATAGGTTGTGAAAGTCAATGTTTTGTTGAAAGAATAGAAATTGGTCAATGTTTGTTGTTTTTAATTATTTAAATAAATTCTGAGAATTTAAAGTAAGACAAGGATGTAAAATGTGTGAAGAAAATCAAACAAGAGAAGAATGTTTTAATTGTAATACAAATTATTGTAATAAAGAAAACAAAGTTCATAAACAATGTTGGGTTAAAAATAAAAAACTTTGTAATTCATCACATAATTCTTATTGTTTTATGGAAAGAAATTCAACAAATGAAAGTTTTCTTTAAATAAAAATAAAAAATAAATAAATATTTTCTTTTAAAGTAAATAAAGGTTGTGATAATTGTAGTACATTGGCATGTAAGAAATGTTTTGATCATCGTTGTAATAATTGGAAGGATATTCCATATTATTGTTATAGCTTTAATGGAACTACAAAAATTGTTAAAGAATGTTCTTTTACAGAACCTGATTGTTATATTGTGAAAATAAATAATAAAGGTAAATAAATAAAAGTGTGGAAGTTCTGAGAATTGCTCTAATTATTAATTATAGGTTTTAAATAATTTAATGTTATTTAAGATGAAAAACAAAATCAATTTCATTTTAATTGTGGAAAATGTCCAGCATCAAATGAAGATCTTCTTAATACAAAAGATTCCCATTTGTCAAAAATGATAAATAAAACAAACATAAATTCATTACAATGTGCAGAATGCAATAAAGGGCCTTTATGTAATAAAGAAGAATTATTTGAAAAACAATTATTTTGTTGGGAAAAATCGGAAAATGAATCAGAAATGACTAAAATGACAAGAATATGTAAAAGTGAATGTTTTGTTTATAGAGATTTAAATGGAAATGGTTAGAGAGTAATTGAGGATATTAATTAAAATTTGTCTTTTTAGTAAAAAAAGGTTGTAATATGTGTGAAGATGTTTTGAGGAAAGATAATTCTTCAATAGATTGTGTTAATTGTAAAGAGAAATATTGTAATTTAGAAAATCTTTTACCAAAACAATGTTATACAAATAATGGAAATATATGCAAAACATCATTTAATGATTTTTGTTTTATGGAAAGAAATAAAAAAAATGAAAGTAATTTAAATTATTTAATTATTTTTTAAATGTTTTTCTTTTAAAGTAAATAAAGGATGTGGAAATTGTAGTTCTAAAGCTTGTAGAAAATGTTTAGAGAATCGTTGTAATTTGAATGATAAACCTTATTTCTGTTATGGACTTAATGGTTCTCATAAAATTGTTAAAGAATGTTTAAAGACAGACTACTGTTATATTATGAAATTAAATAATAAAGGTAAACAAATACTGTTGAAATCTAATTGAGGAAATATTTCAGAAGGTGAACAACAATATCATTATGACTGTGGAATATGTTCATCATCTAATCTTTTGCTTACCAAAATATTAAAAGGAAAAGACATTAAAGACATTCCTTGTGTTGATTGCAAAAACGAGCCATTATGTAATTCTGAAGAGAATTTCGAAAGTAAATTGTTTTGTTTGGAGAAGGCAACTTTAGCACCTAAAACAACAAAAGGGACGACAGAATGTAAGAAGAATGAATGTTATGTAGCAAGGATGGATAATAAATTTGGAAAGGGTAGGAAAAAATTTTTAAAAAATCGTAAATCATTGATTTAAGATTAATATAGGTAGATATTTTAATTTATTTTTAGTTAGACAAGGATGTGGAAAATGCGAAGAACTTTCTTACGCTGTCGACTGTAAATCTTGTAATAAAAGTTATTGTAATGAAGAAAAAATTATTTCTAAACTATGTTATACTAATAGCAAGGTTCATTGTAATGCAGAATTTGATGATCCTTGTTATATATACAGAACGCCAACAAATGAGGGTTTAAATAAATTAATTAGTTTAATATTCCAAATATTTTCAGTTAAAAAAGGATGTGGAAAATGTCCATTTTATACATGTAAAGAATGTACTGAACATTTATGTAATAAAGATATTACTACTCATTATTGTTTTGGTTATATGGGTAGTTATAAAGAATGTTTTGATAAAGACTCTTATTGTTATATTGCTAAAATTGAAGTTGAGAATGGAGGTTAAATTCTTTGAAATATTTTAATAAAATACTTATTTTAAGAAGATTTAATTGAACAATTTCATTATGATTGTGGAAAATGTCCTTCAAATATTTTATTAAATTTAACTCCATTCATTCAAACAAAAAATATTCAAATTAAAAATAAATTAATGAAAATAAATATGAGCAATATACAATGTGCACAATGCAATAAAAGTTCAGCCTGTAATGCTGATCCTTACTTTGAAAGTCAATTATTTTGTTTGGAAAAAGATTTTACTAAATGGAAACAAAACAAAGGAAAGAGAGTTTGTGAGATTGGTTTTTGTTTTATTGGTGTAGACAAAAATGAATTGGGTAAATATTTTTTAATTATTTAATTTTATGTAAGGGATATGTAAGGTAAATTGGATAAAAGGTCACTCACTTTTTGTAAGGACACCTTGATTATAAAGGACTAAAGGGAAAGAGTTTTGTTTCTGTTCTGCTAATTTTGACAGAAAATACATTATGGCATTTTTATATGACATTTTGTCGCATTTTGGTTCCGTTGACATTTTGTCGGACAAATCCTTATTAGAAGAGAGAAAAATAAACAAATGAGAGAGAAAGGAAAATAAAAGAGAATATGCACCTATTTATAACAGTGATACTTTTCTCCAATAATTTTTCTCCCTTCTTTATATAAGGAAGAAAAAGAGTAGTTATTGTTCATTCCAAATGGACATATACTAAAATTGGAACAATACAGAGAAGATTAGCATGGCCCCTGCGCAAGGATGACACGCAAATTCGTGAAGCGTTCCAAATTTTTTGAAAAATTTTAAAGAATTTTTACAAAACTAGGTGTGGGTTTATAACGGAATTCTATACCTGGAAATAATTTAATATTTTAAAATAATTTTCTCATAAATAAACTTTAAATTATTTAAATTTCTAGTTCAAGGCTGTGGGAAATGTACAGAACAACAAAACTTGACTAAATGTATTAATTGTTCCACTCCTTTATGTAACACAAATGAAATACTTCATTCTCCTATAAAATGTTTCCACCAAAATACCAACTTTCAACAAAAAACTAATAAAACTTGCCATCATATTTATGACAGTTGTTATATTGCTAGAGATATTTTTTGGAGAGGTTTAGAAAATAATTTTAAATAATTTTTATTTTTTCTTAAAAGTTGAACAAAATTGTGGAGAATGTCCTACAAAATATAAAAATTGTGTTAAATGTAACAATTCTGATTTTTGTAATAAAGAATCATTAATTCCTTTAATAACAACAAATAAAATAACAAAAACATCATTAATAACCACAACAATTAAAAATAAAGAAAATAAAACAATTTCTCGAAAATCATTGGCAAATTCGAATAAATTTAAAATAAATGCTGGAATATTTTTAATATTTATTTTTGAATTAATTATTTCATTTTTTGATTATATTAGATTATAAATTATTTAATAAGAATAAAATTTAAAACAAAACAATATTTATTTAATTTATTTAATCATCTCTTAAATATTTAAAATAAGATTTATCTTTAGAAAAATTTCTTTTTAATTAATACTAGCTTAATATTAAATAATAATCATTCTTTCAAAAAGAATGACTTTTTATCCCTGACATGAAAGAATCGACATTTATTTTTGAATTCTCAAGTTTAATAAAATTATTAATAAATGTAAATTCTCAGGAACGGATTTAAATAATTTTAAACATTAGAAATTAATTTTACGATAAGGAACTTTTTATTTTTTTCCTTGTTACTTGCCCCCATCAACTTTGCCTTTTTAAACAACGCCTCTTATATAAAAGGTTTTTGGTTTTATATTCAAAAGATGAATGGGAAGAACTATTAAAACAAAGTTGGTTGTTGTACAGATGATGACTTAACTTAATCAATTCGATTATTTTTAATTAAATTTCCTTTCTAAAACTACACAGTCTCTATGTTTCGTTTAGAATTTTAAAATCTAGAAAATTAAAATAAAAGCAAAATGTCCCATGAAACAGTTGTTCCGAAAGTTCCGAAAGGATATGTATATTATAATAATATAAATTTTTCTCGATAGTTTTCCAATATAGAGTCACTTTACTGAGATTTTATCATTTTAGAAAGAAAACGAAAAAAAATTTTTAAGAAAAAATGGAAAATAAACAAAATCACAGCAACAACAACAAAAATATTAATAAATTAAATCTACCTATTGAATTACTTTTTGACATAATTGATATAGCTAATACCGGGTAAGAGAAAGATATGGAGAATATTTTGGTTATTCTGTTTATAGGGCAGATTCCTGTAAATTGAGTTTAGTATCCATCATTTCTCAACAAATTTCATATTTTTTATTAATAATTTTGAAATTTCAATTATTCATTTTTATTTTTCTATTTATTTAAAAAATATTTTTATATTTTTTATCTATCCTAATGCTTTTTAGTTATGTGATTCTAAATGTTAACCCAACTAAATATAAAAATACAAAAACGGTAATATTAAAATTGAAAGAATCTTTTATAAAACTTATGTCTTCATCAACAATAGTTTATGCTTTTGCAGGAGAAAATTTAAAAAAAATTTTCAATAAAATCAAGGTTAGATTAATTTATTATTACTCGTTAATACAGTAAAGAATAATTGCAAATCAAGTTACGAGTATATAGCTAACTCCGGTTATAAGGGCACTGGGATATAAGAGCTCGTGGGTTACTATCGGGGATTTCTCTCCTCCTATTGGAGATTTTCCTCAAAAGTCAACTGTATGTTTTTTAAATAAAAAGTGTGTGTCCGCATGTTTAGTTTTTCCGCATGTTTAGTCCGCATGTTTAGTTTTTCCGCATGTTTAGTCCGCATGTTTAGTTTTTCCGCATGTTTAGTCCGCATGTTTAGTTTTTTCCCATAAAAGTATTTTGTGGGCAAATGGATAAAAAAGGATAATTGGGTGAAAGAAAATCAGCAGAAAGTATGGTAAACTACAAATGAGAGAATTTATTCCTCTTTTCTCTTTTTTTGTAGATTCTCAATAAAAAAGGGAACACGAAATATGAATTTCAAGTTTTTAAATATTTTGAGTTAAAAATTAAATAAAGTCCAGAAAAATAAGTTAAATATTTTAATTTTTATGCTTTTAAGCCACTGAATACTCAGGACCAAAATTTTAAACAAAAACTAATTATTTAACCGGTTAATCCACTAAGGAAACACGAAAATCATACATTTGTTATATTTAAATTATTACATACAGTAAAAATAATTTTAACGAATGAAGTATAGTTAGCAAATAAAATCTCAATAAAGGTGCTAAATTATACTAAAAATTTCAAAAATATAAGTTAAAAATCCCAATAAATTATAAAGGTAAGTTATTTTTTATCGTATTTTACACCGCATTTTATATTTTTTGTTGTTTTATTTAAATTATTGATCTTATCATTTCTTAATATATGGGAAATTTTCTTTAAAAATTAAGGAGAAAACTTTTAAATAAATTTAATTTGATGATTTTCTATTAGATGATTTTCTATCTGAGACTGGCAGATTTTAATTTAGCATTATTTTTGAAATTTTAAAATAATTTCTAGCCCAGCGTTTCAGCTCTTTTTTATTCCATCCATATCTTTTTTGATTTTGATCTTTCGGATAATTTTTATATCAAATAAAAACCCTGGATATCTGATTCTTTTTTCTAACGGGATAGATCTCATCCAATGACCAAACAAAAGGATAGAGACGGTTAAATGACGAAAATTTCAACTTGTCGACGTTGAGATTTTGAACTCTACCGATCGAGACTTTTTAAACGGATTCCTGGTTCAGTTCGGTCCCTCTAGAATAAATAAGCAGTACATCCAAAGCTTTCGATTGATATAAAGAATATTCGAAAAGATGGAAATTAAAAACGTAAAGGCCAAAAAATATCTGTCACACTGAAACGTCGGAACGGAAATGTCTTCGTCTAGAAAATAATGACGAGGACAATTGAGTCTAGGAATTCATAGTTATTCTTTGGTACAAAGTTTATATTTTTTGATTATTTCGGCGAAGATATCAATGAAAAGTTCTAAATAACTTATTCTTTTTAAGTCTAACTTGTAAGTAATACATAAAAGAATTATAAAGAATGTGGGGAAGCCAAAAAAAAAATAATTTAATTATTTCTTTAGACTGAGACTCAATTGCTCTTTAGTTAATTTGAAAAAATTCTCATTTCATCTAAAGTTGAAATGTAAATTTATTTTTACAAAACGTTTATTTAAAAATTTATAGTTCAAAAAATTATAAAGATAGATTATTACCTAAATATCTTTTCTTTTTTTTTTGCTAAAAATGTCTGCTGAAGAGATAGAAAAGAATCAATTGATTAAACAACTAGGTTTGAAATTTTTTGACTTTACTTTTTAATTTTATAGCAATGGCATATCAACAAATTGCGCAACTTGGTTAATTTTTTAAATCTTTTTAATTTATCTGATTTTTTAGAAGCTAAGAAGGCTGCGTTGACTGCATTGACAGTAAATATTTTTTATTATTTTTTAATTTTTTCGGACGAATTTTGAGGGATTTTTTAGAAATAATATTTATTTTTCGTACTCCGAATTCGGAAGCTATATCCGTTGATAAGTCCGCAAAATTTGTCCGTAAATTTTGCGGGATAGAAAGGTTTAAGGTAACCGAGGATAACTTTTTTTGTGCCCGTTAGTTATTGTCATAAAGGGGGTAACAGTATTTCCCTTCTCTCAACAAAATAATGTTCTGACTCATTAGGATTAGTAGGAATAAAATATTTTCAACTAATTTTCCTATTTTTTAAGAACTTTGTTATTGATAAAACTGGTGGATTACAGCCAATCCTTAACTTCATTTCTGTTAATCATGATTATGGATATTTAGAAGAAGCATTACGTATTTTGGCTAAAGTAATTGGTGGCAAACAAATTTATGCTGAAAAATTTATTCGCTTTCGAGGATTTCAAGTTTGTATTTATTTTATTAAAAATTATAATTGAAAAACTCAAAATTGAATTAATTAATTAATTAATTTAATGGGACCTTTTGTTTTTGCGGACAAACTTTGTAGATTATTTAAAAAATTATAGTTTTCATACTGAACTCAGAAACTCCGTGTTAGGTGCGCAAAATTTGTCCGTAAATTTTGCTGGATGGAATGGGTAAAGCAGTTAATCGAGAATAATTCCGACACCTCTCCTCTTTTCGATACTAATGAGAATTAATCGTTATGTTGGCTCTGTTACTTAAATGAGATAATTGAACCGCTATTTAAACTAGATCCATTTAAATTTGTCTTATTGATAGATCGGATAATAAAATCACTAAATATTAATCACGAGTGATTCGATTAGATAAATTAACTCAAAAATAATGATTTTTAATTTTTATTAAATTTTTCAGATAATTTCTGATCGTATAGATTTTCAACAACTACCACCAGCAGAAATTTTACATCAAATAATGACTATTTTTAAACTTGTTAGTCACCGTGAAGAACTGGCTAATATGAAATTAAATCGTGCAACTCGTTTAGCTATTGTATGTACTTTACCACAACAGACTTTTTACTATACTCTTGTGGGAACTATGGAAAATGCTCTTTGTTTTTTGCTAAATGTTTTTCATCTAAATGAACGATCTAGGGTAAATTTTTTAATTAAAGAGATTTTTAAATTAAATAAATTCTGTTTTTAATACTAAATATTCTTTACTCCAAAAAGTATATGTGTGCGACATTTCACTGATTACCCATTAATAGCTGTATAATTGGTGTCGGACGGAATCCGATTTTTTTTCGATTTTTAATTTATTTCGAGACCGGGTTATTGCTCCCAGGTCATTGATGCCGTCTGAAAAATTGATTTTACCTAACAATATATCCCAACCAATAATTAAAATAATCAACAATTAGCTCAAAATAAGCCAATTAAAAAACTTATTAAAATGTTTTATATAATTTTTTTAATTTTTCAGAGTTCTTTGTTACATTCTTATAGAGAAAAGGCAATAAAACATTTTATAGACTTATCAGTGCATTGTTTTTACATAATTTCACACATTTTATCTACTGAGACAACAAGTGCTGCTTCTTCCGCTGCTCCTGCAAATGGTTATGATTTTGTTAACATTATCTTTGGTTTAAATTTGCTAAAAATGTTTTTATTTTTATCTAGGAAATAATCAAAATTCGAATTGTTTAAGACTTTATTTTAAAAATTTTATAATTGCTTTTAGCCTTTTAAAGTATATTCTAAATATTTTAAATTTTAGTTGAGCCCAACATTGATTTTGCGATTGATCCTAATTTAAAGCAAACGTGCATTACAATTTTAGAAAAATGTCTTGGAATATTAGCAGTAATGAATAAGGAATTTAAAAATAATAAACAACTTATTGGAATGGATACTCTGGAAAAATTTGCATCAAAAAAGGTGAAATTTAACCTTATCTTGAAATACTAATAACTAAACATTTTAAAATATAAAATTGGGGAAATAAATAATAATTAAATAAAAGAATAAATATATTAGATTAGAGTTTGAAATTTTCGAGTATCCAGACCGATTTCGTGTTTAATTTATTGTGAGTCGGTGACCCGGCTAAAACATGGATTAAGCAAAATATCTTATTTCCGGTATTCCTAGATTATTTCCGGTATTCCTAGATTTCTCATTGGCAAAAAATCAATGGAAATTTATTTTTAAATTCTACTACTTTTAACCAAATTACATAGAAAATTTTTATTTTTATTGAATGTTATCTGTGAAATAAATAAAAGGTGGACACAGATGGGATTTGAATTGTTATTTTTTACTTTTAAAAAGTTTTAGAATTTATTTACATTTTAAATATTTAAGATAGTGGATAATGGGCGTGCTATTGCTCTTTATCAATTAATATTATTAAAACTTGATAATAATGAATGCCATGAAAGTGTTTTAAATGTACGTTGTTTCTCCAAGTTTTATAAAAAATATTTTATTTTTTAAAGGGTTTGCATAGAATTCTCATTTCTGGAATTCATTTGCCTGTTGAAAGCCGTGGTTACCTTTTAGCAGAATCTTTACTCAAATATTTGTTTAATCAAAATACACCAATTGTAATTATTTTTTAAATTACTTTTACTTAATATTATTTTTTAGCATTTAAAAAAATCTGCTTTAAATGTTTTCATTCAATTGTGTCAAAGTGGACCACATTTTAATGTTATAGTTCCATTAGTTAGGTATGACATTTAGAAAATAATATGAGCAATATTGTTTATATATTTTAATTTTTAGTGAAGGAAATTATGATCTATTTAAATTACTTGAATGTTCTAGTAATGATACTTATTTGGCTATTCTCAAAATTATAGATGAGTTGTGCGAGCGAGAGGTAATTTAAATATTTCTATTTTAATTCTGATCTAACTAATTTAAAATTCTGGTTTAACTCTAAGTATTAATTAGTTATCTCTGTTCTATTGATTTAATTTCTTTTAATATACTATAAGCTTGGTTTAATTCTAGAGTATTAATTCATTATTCTTATGTTAATAATTCTGATTTATCTTCTTTTTAATTAATAATTCTGATTTATTTGTAACGAATTTAAAAATTCTGGTTTAACTTATTTGTTAATTCCTTTTTTTATTAATTCTGATTTATTTTCTTTATAATAGAGATTCTGGTTTTAATTCATTTTTAGTTCTGATTTATCTTTTTAATAATTCTTCCGGAATATTAATTCATTATTTTTTAAAATAATTCTGATTTAATTTCTAATTCTGATTTAGTTAAATTTAGAATAACTTTCCTACTAATTCTGATTAATCCAGATTTAACTCTAATTCAATAAAAATTTAATTTAAATATTCTGGTTTAATAATTCTTATTATTTAATTTTATTTTATAATTTTCTCTTGCTTTTTAGCCAACCTTAATTGGCGTCTTGCTTAATAATGACAATTTACTACTTTTGAAGTCTGTGAAAATTAAAAATTCGAGTAATGAAATGGGTAATTTTATAAAATAAATATTGTTTATATTTATTTTTTATTATATATTTTCTAAAAAAATTTCAGAAGAGATTTCCAAAAAACTTATTGGTTTAGTTGAAATTGAAGGGGTAAATTATTTTATTTTTAAGAAATTTTAATATTTAAAAAAAATATTCTTTACATTTTTTATAAATAAAAAATGTATTGTTATTCAATATATAATTATAAAAAGGATTGTTTGTTTTTTAATTGTTGAGATTTTGGTCAATTAATTTTATTTGCATTTTTGTTTAAGATAAAAATTTTACTTGTTTGTTTTATCTATAGTATCTCGACAGAAATTTTTAAGTGCCATGACGTTTATTTTATATAATGGAGTCTAAAATAGTTCAGTGATTTCATGAAGTTAAATAATCTTGAGCTGGCTTAAGAGAGCTTGAAGTTAAGAGCTCACGGGGGTTTCCCATTATTGTTCATAATATATGATTCATTTTATTTAGGGACTTTGAAAAATGACTTCATTTTTTCTTTATTTCTCGTAAGAAAATTCAAGATTTCAAAAAATATTTAGCAGAAATTTTTAAAGTTAGACGACATTTGCTTTTACAATACATATTTCTAAAAAAAAATTTGAGAGTGTTGAAATTCCTAATGGAGTTCCCCTTCACCAATTCTTAATGAAAGGAGTGAACACAAACGAATTTAATTCAAATAAAATTTCTCAAAAATTTTTATGGATACATAATTTATAAATAAGTAATATATAGAGTATTGAAGCAAAATAATTAGGAAAAAATAAAATGTAAAGAGTTAACATATTGAAGTTCTGCTCAAAAAACTATTAATGAAATACTAACGAAAAAGTTAAAAAACAAACTGAAAATTTGATTATTTCTTTGGTAATCCATAAAACAAAAAATTAATCATCTGAAGAACTAGAGGAAGCAATTTGGAAAGCATTCAACACTCTTTCAATATTGCTAACTGTGCTAGCTTTTAAATTCTAAATAATTTATTAAATTTAGAAAAATCATTTTTTAATAGTAACCGTAATGCGCATAAAATCCAAGAAACGCTCCAATTGTTCCAACATTTGGTTAATGTCCTTACTTGGTAGAAGTGCTTTCACTTGACTAGCTAATTTCTGAAGAAGAAAAATAATTTAAAAGGGCACATTTTTAAATTAACATACACTATCCGTGCCGACAATAATAGCAACGACTAATGAACAATAGGAAGCTACCATACCTGGCAATTGTAATTTATCAGATAATTTAATGACAAGATTTAAAATAATGAAAGGACGGAGGGGGTTCTTCAAATCCCTAATTCTCTGAAGTAAATTCACTTACTATCTTCCATGTGAGTTGACGCCTTATTCATCAATGTTTGTATAGCAGTAAGCACTTCGTCCTGAGACATGTTCGCCGCTTTCTCCTGATGACCATTCTCGTTATTGCCATCATCATCTGGTGGTTCTTCAGTCAACAATTCATTGTCAAACTCCTCATCAATAATTTTCGCTGCAGAGTCGTGATGAATGAATAACTGAATAAATTAATTAAAAAGCCTCCCGTTGAAGATAAATCTTCAATAATAAAACCTTTGTCAAAATGTCCAAGGATGAAAATTCTATTCCAGGTTGCTGTTCCAGAATTGAAGATTTGTCAATAAATTCAGATTTAAGAGTAATAAATTTGCGTCGATTAGCTGGACATTTTTCTAATAAATTCACTAGAAGGCCATACATCTATAAACAGAGGAGATTAAACTACCAAAATATTAATAAATTTACCATTACAGCAAGATCAAAAAACTTTTCCTTTGGCGCATAATTTGAATGTTTAGCCAAAACATTAAGACAATTTTGAAGAAAACCTGCAGCTTGGCCAATTTTGAGTGCCCCATTCTCACTTTCATGGCTTACATTCATTAAAACACGACAGAGAAGGCAAATACAATCGAAAATTTTGTTACAATCATTTTGTCGAGTTGTGCATTGAGCTTCTAAAGACAGATTTTTCTCCTCATGTTTTTCTGCAGTTGAAGTTTGGTGAACGTTTTCAATGAAGGTAAGCGAATAATTGAGGAATTTTGCACAAGAGAATATAAGTAAATTGTTTCGGTGTTGTACAAGGTATACTTGATTTTTAGCGTCAAAAGCGGCAGCCTTGAAGGAAAAGATTTTGAAAAAATTATAGGAAATATTATTTGAATGTAGGCAAAAACGTTTGAAAAAATTATAGGAAATATTATTTGAATGTAGGCAAAAACGTTTGAAAAAATTATAGGAAATATTATTTGAATGTAAGCCAAAACAACAAACATTTTCAAGAATTCTGTAGCAACGCTCAACAACTTTTAGTTTTGTACTAGTTGTCATAGTCGAATCGCCCGATGTTGTTAACACACCATTATTTGAATGAACCAACTCAAGAACAGCCTTGTCTAGTTTTGCCACAATAGTTGTAAGGCAACCAGAATTGTACATTTCTGATTTAAACATTTTGCTTTGCTCCTTTAAAGCAATGTAGGCAAGCGCTTCCAAAGTAAGGAAGGGGACAGACAAATTATCTTCTGTAACGTCAAATTTTACACTTTTTGATGATTTATTTAGCCAAAAGCGAAGCCAATCTTGCATTATCGACCAAATCTAAAGAACAATAATAATTTCAATACTTAAATAAGAAATAAACCAAAACAAGATGCTTTTTGTAATCCTCATCTGCTTTTACGCGTTGATTATCCTGCTTAAGAAGTTGTGCGATTAAACGAACACATTGCTAAAAAATAATCTATTTTCGCAAGTTTTGTTCTAGTTAAAAAAACCTCAGAAACGGAAATTCCCTTTCTGTCTCTAGCCATGAAATATAACAAACACGAAGAAGAGAGCGAAATTATCTGCAATTCACTTACTTAAAATAAATTAAAAATTAAAACCGGCGAGCTGACAACCAAATCTGTCAGACTAGTAAAAAGCCTGTTCATGTGAGTAGATTGTATACGCAGGAAATCTCGGAATTCCACCGAAACAGACTTTCTGACAAGTTGAACCATACTGAAAAATTGTCAAAATTGTATGAAAAACTATACAAATACAAACCTAAGTTGTTTCAAATTAATGCTAGATTTCTCATCAAGCAAAGTTGTTAGCACATAATGAAAGTCGCCTTTGAAATCTTAAATTTATAATTTTAATTGGCGACTTTGATGTTAAAAAACCATGCATTAATCCCATTTCAGCTGTTATTTTATTTGTGGTAGTATTTTGATGAGTTTTTCGATAAGGTGCATAGCATGGCTGCCGTCGTTGTAATTTAGATGAAGAAGGCGTGAACTCCCTAAAATAAAAAATTAATAAAATGATTTAAAAATAGTATTAATATTACTCTTCTTGTTCTTCTGGTTCAAAACTGCTAGCACACCTTCGCTTTGAATTTCCAACTTAAATAATTAACTATTAATGTTGAAAATTTCCAAACTCAAGAAAACTAAAAAAATCGTACCGTGATTTGATGAGACCCTGACGTCGTCGAAAGATGACATACTTAAAAAATATTATAGAATCAATCAATTGTTGGTTAGCTAATTTTTTTTTAAAAATTAGGCGAATAAAACACCTCGGTAAAGTTTAAAAAAATAATAGATAAAAATGTATAGAAAAAAAGAACCGAAAAACACGTGGATCTCAACTGACCCTAATCTGGATATAATGTCATTTTAACTGAGGCGGGAATTTTTAGTTTGAATAAAATAATTAATTTAAATTGATTTAAATTTCCTCGAGAAAAATTTTTCATCTCGCTGACTTTTTAACAAATTCCTAGGATTTTAGTAAAAAATGAGCGACACTGGCGATAATGAAAGTGTTGCACAAAGTCAGAACGGACAAGAACAAGATGATAATGTAGTTCCTGCTTCCGATAACGAGGAGGAGAATCCAATTGCTGAGCTTTATGGAGATGAACGAGAGGAATATGAAGAAGAAGAAGATGCTAATGGTGAAGATTTGTTTAGAGATGATATGATGAGGTTTTTTAAGATTATTTCTAATAAAATCTATTTAAAATTTAGGGATTATCGTGAACAGCCAGAACTCGATGCACTTTCCGCATCCGGGATAGATGATACATCTGATATTACTGAGCTTTCCTTTGATGCTCGTAGACGTGCTGAAATTGCTATGGCTAGACGGGATCAATTATCGATGGAAGATGAGGTTTAAAACTTTATTTTTAATTCACCATCTATCGAAATTTAAAACTTTCAGCTTTACTGGGAAGATGGGGATGAGTCAGCCGCTTCTCTTGCCCGACGACTAGCTCCAAGACAACCTGAAGAAGATATTGACGAAGATGATGGTGAAGTTCCAATTGATATTTTGGAAAACTACCACGACCGATCAGCACGAGATCATTGCAGCGATGAGGCCGTTGGACGAGAGATTTTTAAACGGTTTTATTTAAATTTCCTTTACTCTTTAATGACTAAATCTTATTTAGTTTCAAAAAATTTTTAAACTTCTTCAAAGACCCTGCTACAAATCAAAACAAATATATTCTTGCTATTCGACATATGGTTGCTGATAACCGCTTATCTCTTGAAGTGGATTACAATGATTTATCTAATGAAAATGGAGAGCCACACATTGCATTTTTGTTACCAGAAGCGCCTGTTCAGGTAAAAAATTTCTAAAATAAAATTAAGTGCTTAAAATCACAAAATTAGGTTCTTGAGCGTTTAGACCAAGCTACTACTGCTGTTGTAACTAGAATCTTCCCATGGTATAATAGAGTAACAAATGAAGTTAAAGTTCGAGTTAAAAATTTGCCCTCTGAGGAAGATATTCGACTTTTGAGACAAATTCATCTAAATATGTTAATTAAAACCTCTGGTGTTGTTACTGTGACTACTGGAATTTTACCTCAATTGAGTGTTTTAAAATATGATTGCAAATCTTGCTCATTTGTGCTCGGTCCTTTTGTACAACGTCAGGATGAAGAGACAAAACCAACAACCTGCCCGTCTTGCCAAAGTCGTGGACCGTTTGAATTAAATACAGAAGAGGTTTTTTGTAAAAAGATTTAAAAATAAAATTTCGATTTAAGACGATCTATCATAATTATCAACGAATTACTATTCAAGAAAGTCCAAATTTGGTGGCTGCTGGTCGATTACCTCGTTCGAAGGAAGTTATTCTCTTGGGTGATTTATGTGATTCTTGCAAACCTGGAGATGAAATTGTTTGTTATAAATTATTTAATTTAAATTTGTTTAATTTAAAGGAACTAACTGGAATTTATACAAACAGTTATGATGGCTCTTTAAATACTCGTCAGGTTTTATTGATTACCATTTAATGAAATTTATTTTCGATTTTTTTAGGGATTTCCTGTCTTCAACACTGTTATAATTGCAAATCATATTGTTAGAAAGGATCGATTAGGTTTATAATTAATTTTTCTATTAAACAACTTCTTTTAAAGAATCTGACTCTTTAACTGATGAAGACATCAAAGCTATACGTGAACTATCAAAACACCCCCAAATTGCACAGCGAATTTTTGCTAGTATTGCACCTACTATTTATGGACATGATGATGTAAAACAAGCTGTTGGACTTGCGTTATTTCGTGGACAGTCAAAGAATCCACAGGGCAAACATCGAATTAGAGGTTGGGAATATTATCTTTAAAATTATTTCAAAAATCAGGTGATATTAATGTACTTCTTTGTGGCGATCCCGGAACGGCTAAATCACAATTTCTTCGATACGTTGCGCATCTTGCACCTCGTTCTATTCTCACGACTGGGCAGGGAGCTTCTGCTGTTGGATTAACTGGTAATCTTTAATTAGGACTAAAAAGATTGAAATTGTTAAAATATAAATTTTAATTTAGCATATGTACAACGTCATCCAGTGACACGAGAATGGACTTTAGAGGTATTTTTTTAAATTTTTTACATTTTTTCGTTAATAAAAAATGTTAGGCTGGAGCAATGGTTTTGGCTGACACTGGTGTTTGTCTTATTGATGAATTTGACAAAATGAACGAACAAGACAGAACCAGTATCCACGAAGCTATGGAACAACAATCCATTTCAATTTCAAAGGCTGGCATTGTGACTTCTTTAAAAGCCAGATGCACGGTTATTGCAGCTGCTAACCCTATTGGTTTCTTAAAAAATTTTCCCTAAAAATATTTGAATTATTAAGGTGGTCGTTATGATTCTTCTCGAACATTTGCTGCGAATGTTGATTTGTCTGAACCGATTTTGAGTCGTTTCGATATTTTTTGTGTCATTCGTGACCAACCGGATCCTGTAGACGATGAGCACATGGCTGATTTTATAATCAAAACACACAAACGTTTACATCCTGATGTTCTTCAAGCAATGCAAGAAACAGCTGAAGAACAAAAGACCGAGACTGTTAGTTTATTTTAATCTTTTAAATCTTACAATTTAAATTTAGGAATTTGACCCTTCAACAGGTCTTGAACTCATCCCACATCCTCTTCTTCGCAAATACATAATTTACGCACGCGAACACATTCACCCAATTTTAAATATTGATGATGAGAGAATTTCACGCTTATATAGCGATTTACGCAAGGAGTCTGGTGTTCGTATTTTTTTATTTTATAAATCTATTTCCACTTATTTTTGTAGGAAACTGGCTCTATGGTTATTACAATTCGAAATGTTGAATCAATGATTAGAATGGCTGAAGCAAATGCTAAAATACATTTACGCACTTATGTAGATGAGAATGATGTTGCTTTTGCTACTAAAGTGATGCTACAATGCTTTATTAATACACAAAAGGTTTAACTTTTATTTTTTATTATTATAAATTTTTATTTCAAAGGCTTCGGTTATGCAACACATGAAAAAGGTAATTTTTCTAAATTAAATGGCTTGATAAGGATTTGTCAATTTTTAGAAGTTTTGGAGGCAATTGAGCTATAAGAGAGACAACAACGAATTGTTATTGTTTACACTTAAACAATTAGTGAATGAACAAATTGTTTATGAGAGGGCTAGGCATGGAGGTTCTGCTTCGGACGATATTGGTATTGACACAATCTCTGTTCCAGAAGAGGATTTGGTCGAAAAGGTTGAAAACTTGCTTTATAATATTTAATGTTTATTTTAATAGGCTCGTCAATTACGAATTGATGCGGTTGCAGTAAGGGCATTCCTTAAAAGCAAACAATTTATTTACAATAAATTCAATTTCGATGCCCAACGCAAAATTATTGTCAAAACAATTCTTTGAACTATTATTGTATTTTTTAAATGTTTTATTTAATATTTTGCTTATTTTTACATTCTTTAAATCTAAAAGACAATTTTGTTTCGTTTTTTGAGTTTGAACTCTAAATATTTTTGTTTTCTACATTTTTTGATTTTTGATGAATTATTAAGAATGGAATTTGGAAGATCAGTCATCCGACGCACTAACAAAAAACAAGATACTAACGTTTTACAAGATTCAAGTAACATCCAACATGTAACAATTGTGGTAGATGAAACTGATAATTACAATTTAAGTTTTTACAATCAACCTCCTTCTGAAATTATAACTGTTGAAGAGTTTCAAGAAATGGGAATGCAGAGAATGAACGTATTACGAGAATTGGAGTCTTTGAAAGAAAAATATGCAGCAGATCCAAGGAAATATTTGGAACAATTTATTGAGGTTGGATGACTTTTTCTCGGAACTTTCCCTCCATGGGGAAGATTTCCCACCCAAAAATTAATTTACATACTGGTTATTTAATTTTATTAGAATTTCAGGAAATAGGAAGAATTGAGCCTTTTTTCACCAATGGATTGCTTTCTAGCCAACTTCGGGAAGCACGCAGAAAAGATAGAATTGCTCATTTTGTATTGCGCCTTGCATTTTGCCAATCTCAAGAAATGTCTCAATGGTTTGTTCGTCAGGAAACTGAATTATTTCGTATGCGATTTCAATTGGAAGCGCCAAGTAGAATGTTACAATTTCTTAAATCAAATAATATAAATCCAGAAGAGGTTTTTATTTTAATAAAATAAGTGAATAAATATTTTCTATGTAGGTGAGCGAAGGCGAAAAACCTAAAATGCTGAAGGATCTTTCTCAAGCTCTTATAATACCACATGATTCATTGCTTAAATCGACTATATTTAAGGTTTTTTTGATATCATTTTTACATCAATAAAATTATTTTTTAGGTAAATTGTTGGGATGTCATTGAACTTTTTGCCAGTCATCGTCTCTACCTTAAAGAAGGTCATGCATATATTAGCAGTAATGAGCTCGTTTCTTTAGTGGCACCTCAATTTAAAGAAAACATTAATTCATCACTTAATAATGCTCGTAAAAAAGTTGGTGCAGTTTTGATGGAACAAAGATTAGTTCCATTGTTGAGACATATTACTGGTGCTGGCACTTCTAAATTTGGATCAAAGTTTGTTTAAAAACTTATAATTACTGTTTTAATTTTAAAGGAGTCAAAGTTCTGGTTCTTCTGTCGCCCAGGAAAATATAGATGCTCTAGCTATTGAGTCATTTCCGCTTTGTATGCAAGAAATTCATTCTCACTTGCGCAAAGAACATCACATTAGATACAATGCTCGTAATCAATATGGTCTTTTCTTAAAGGTGATAAAATTGATAAAATTGGGGGAAATATAGGTAAAACAAGATGGTTCAAAAATACCTAAAACCTGGACCTATACAAATTTTATAAAACAATTTTTCAGGGGATTGGTCTTTCAATGGAAGGAGCACTCGATTTTTTCCGTGCTGAGTTTACAAAGAAAATGGATAGTGATAAATTCAATAAACAATATGCCTACAATATTCGTCACATGTATGGAAAAGAAGGAAATAGAATTGACAAAAAACCGCTTTCTTGTTCTTCAATAATTCTTGGAGCAGCACCAACTGCAATAGATTGTCATGGATGTCCTTTTCGACATATGGAATCAGAGTTATTAACTAAAAAATTGAATAATATTGGACTGAATGAAGATCAAGTCGCAGAAATAATATATTCTTCAAAATGTCATCGTTATGATAAAGTAAATATTTTTTAAAATTATATGTATCAACTTTTTAACTCAAATTCAGGCATGTACAAAATATTTTGAATTTGTGCATAAAATCCCTGACTTGGAAGAATTAATAACAAATCCAAATCAATATTATTCTTTATCCAGAAGAGCTCATAGAGGTGAATTAACAATTAAAAAAGAAAATGAAGAAGTAGAGGATGAGATAGACGAAGTAGAAATTCCTGAACCAAATGATCCAGAGGAAATGGAGATTTGTGAAGAATAACAATTTTTTATATAAATTTACATTTTTAGACATTTTATAACATTTTGTGAGTATAAAAAGGAAAATATTAAGAAATTCTTGAATAAGGAAAAGGAGCAAGTTCTTCTCCCGAAATCCTTATCTTTACATTATAGAAAATAACACAGCAGGTCAAAATGGACAAAGTGAAGTTTCTCTTATTCCCTAATTCACTTTCATGTGTCCTAACAAAATGCCATCCATTGCGGCCAAGGTATCCAAGAAGTAATCGAGACAATCATTGGTCAAACTTGAATTCCAATGACTGGCGAATTTTTATTTGATAAATCGTTTGTTGGTGAATTTGTGCGAGACAAAATGACATTTAGTATTAAATTTTTCTGTATAAATTTACATGAAAGAAGAAAAGTTTTCATTCATTTTTTTCATCATTAATTCGTTTAGCTAAATATTTTCTCTTCAATACTGTTTTATTTTTCCTTGAACTTTCATTTTTTCTTTACTCTTTTTGTTTTAGATATTTTTTCAATTTTATTAAAAAATGGCTATAGCTCCGGGACTTGATCAAAAATTTACAATTGTGAAGGCGATTGTTGATACTGGAAAGGAAACAATCGAAATTGGAGAGAAAATACTGGAACAAGGTTTTATAAACTGCTTTGCATTTTTTGTCATTTTTTAGTACAAGGAGAGCTTGGTGATTTGGCTTTGTTTCAATCTGACCATGATGCATGCTTAACAACTTTGGTTGAATCTGCTAAAACGATCGCAATGGACCAGCAGTGTTTGACTTCAAAGGGTTAGGGACGGACTTATTGTTAATTATCTCATCTTTTTAGTGTTGACTAACAGTTGGGACAAAAAACAGCATCATCTGTGGCTGGCGAATCTTAAGGAGAATCTGAAGAAAATGCAGGACGAATTCAATGCTGGAGAGAATGTAAATATTTTAATTCTTTACACAACATTTTTCTATTCTTAGGCATATTTTGTGATCCAAGAGGAGGTCTCGGCACTCAAGACAAAGTTGAGTCCACTCCAAGAAATGTCATTTCAAAGCCTGCTACTTCAACGCTTACTACTCCAATGACTTCCACTCCAAAGTCTTCCATTCTGAAGCCAACAACACCAAAACGTACAGGGAAACGCCAAGCGCCGCCACAATCGCCACCACCAAAGAAATTGCCATTAAGACGAATTGACCCAAATAAGGTTTTTTAAAATTTAATTTGAAATGAAATAAGAATTCAACTCTTAGACTATGGATACCGTCTACGATGATGACGAAGACGATGAAAATTATAATTTCTGGAATGATTAAATTTAATTTTCGTAATTTTAAATATAATAATAATCTAAAATTAATAAATTGTTGATCTATAATTTTTTTAAATGTCGAGTAATTAAAAATGAGCAAATCGAAAAATCTCCATCCATAGGAATAAATTTAAAAATCTTCACTTGGCCATGTTCATCTTCACGTTTGAAATAGTGATGATTCAAAGACCGGGCAAAAAACGCCTGTCAACATTTTTATTGTTCCTATGCTTAACTGAAGCTTTGCATCATGATTTCAACAATCGAAAAATCACTCTTATAATGAGCATTTCACCTGCTCTTCTAGGATTGATACAACAAGATTACAGATAACTAACTACTTTTCTCATACCCATTGTATTTTTTAAACATTTAGGATGGCTGTCGAAATTAGTCATAGTCGAAAATGGGGGGAGGACGGTGAAAAAACTCAAAAACTTTGCACGTGAACTTTGGGACGAAAGATCATTTTTACACT
>ABLG01001623.1:0-33037 GCA_000172435.1 Meloidogyne hapla
CGTATTGTAGTGATTCTTATCCCTCGCATCATTTTAAAAATTTATTATATTAATTTGATTAAAATTAATTAAAATTTTGTGTTTGATAAATTTTAAATATTTTATTTTTTTATTAATTTTAGTTAAAACGATTAAAAAAAGTTCTAAAATGGGTGAGCCGAAGGTTGGCAAAGAGATTTTAGTTTTTAACTAAAATTTAGACTTTGCGCGTTCAATTGGGAAATCAATAGACTTCAATTGATAATTTGGAGGCGTCTTTTAAGGTTATATTTTTCTAATGATTTAGGAAATTTAGAGAAAATTTAAACATTCGCGCTTAAATGGCTATTAAAAGGAATTAATGGTTCATTCTTTAATGGATATTCGATATTCTGAAAAGGCGATGCTGAAATGTCCCAAACATTTTAAAGTATACATAAACAATAAATTATTCAAATATAGATTATTTCAAATTTATCCTTTAATAACCGCTATTGGGCGAAGTTTCACAGCTTTTTTGGAGATTCCAGCTTGATGACATGTATTGACTACATCCGTTACATTTTTATATGATTGGGGAGCCTTAGATTTATTTTCAAAATTATTAAAAAATAAAACATTTTTAATAGCCCCACATAAATTCGAGGGAAAAGTTTGAGAAAATGGAGCTAGGAAATTTTAAAAATAAAATCTAAAGTTTTGGCCCTTCAAAATACGAAGTTTTAATTTCAGAAATTAATTAAAATTGAAAAAGTATTTATTAACCTCTTCCATAACCAATTTTGGCGAGGCAACTCTAATTGAGATTCCTTGCTGCTTAAGAGCTTCTAATACTTCTTCAAAGCCTAAATTACGTCGGGACTTAGCTCTAGACATTGCACGACCCTTAAAAAATATTTTTTGAAATTATAAATAAATTATTTAAAAAATATACAGCTCCATGACATGTTGTCCCAAAAGTTTCGCTAAATCCAAAGTCTGTTCCAGTCAAAACATAACTGCAAGTGCCCATAGTTCCTCCAATTAAAACCTAAATTTGAGAAATTAATTAAAGTTAAAATTATATTTTTTATTTTGAAAATAAATATTTAAACGAAAAATATATACCGGTTGGCCAGTAAGTTGGTAATCGACTGGGATCTAAAGATAAAATAATTTGGAATTAATTTAGGAAATCTGGGGAATTGGGTATTTTTATCTTAATTCTCAATCAATACTTAAAAAAATTTGTGTATGCCCAAAAAAATTCTTGGGCATAAAAAATATTTTTGTATGCCCAAGAAAGCTAAAAAATTATCCCCAAATCATAAAATATTAGCCCCCTACCTTTATTGCCCTGATCCTCAAAATTAAATCATAAAATTAATTTAAAAAATACCAAAGGATGGTGTGGAGGAAATGCTCGTGTTGAACCTTTTCTGTGAACACAAAGCTGTTTTGGCCTTCCATCAACCAAATGTTCTTCAATTTTCGCAATATTATGGCTTTAATGAAAAAAGAAATAATAAAAATTTTAAAGAATTAAAAAAAGAAAACCTGACGTCATAAATTACATGCATATCCAAATCGTCGGGAGATGAATTAAAAACTTTTGCAAAAGCCTTTAAAATAATTAAATTAATTTTATAAGATTAATTTAAATTAATAAAATAACCAAACAATGAAAACGACATTAAAAGAGATTGAAGATTACCTGTCTAAATTTAAAAAAAAATAAATTTAAAAATTTGAAGGATTTATTTTGTTATTTTTATTTTATTGGGGAAGGGCCTTCTGGAATTTTTTTCAATTCCTCTTTAAAAATTTTTTGGAAGGAAAAAATGATCCAAAAACATTAAAATTTTAAAAATAAATTTCAATAAAAATTTTTTTTGGAAGTTTTTATTTTGTCAAAAACAAAAAAAAAATTTGTTTTTTTTTATTTTATTGAGGGAGGGCCTTTTCTAGAAAAATTTTATATTTTCTTCAATTATTTTCAAAAAATTGTTTTTAAAGGAATAGAAGAATTTCCCAATACCTCCCGAATTAAAAAATAATTTTAAAAAATTTAAACCTAATGCAGAATGTCATACAAGAACGATTAACAAATGCAAAATTAGCAGAAGCAGCCATTCCTTTTAAATAATCTTGTCCTTCTTGACTATTAATCCTAGCACAAGCAAGTTGTCGATCATTAACGTTGATATTGTCACGAGCCATTGCCTTTAAAAGAGTATTTTATTAATAAATTTAAAAAAATCTTTGTTATAAAGTCTTAATTTTTATGTTAACACCCAAAACTAAAATATCACAAATATTTAAAACCCTGCGTGAGAAGATTCCAAAAGGGGATCAAGGAAAATTAATGGATGTTTAAAATTTCCCTCGAATTTCTAGGAAGAGCCAGAAATCAATCATTTAGAGAACTATTGATAAAAAAAATAGGAAATAGGAAAGAAAAAATAATTTTTACTAATTTTTCCTTTCAAGATTTCCCCCCGTTCTGGAACATAAAAAAGCAAAAAAAAATATTAAAAAAGAATAAAACCTTTTCCATAACAACAAGAGCATCAGTAGCTACTTGGTGGCCAAGTCCCCTACTACCAGTATGTAACATTCTAAAATTATAAATTAAAAAAATATAAATAAAAATCAAAACAAACATGCAAATTTGCCCTTTTAATTCAATTCCCATTTTTTGAGCTGCATATTTGTCATAAATTTCATCCACGACTTGTACCTCTCCATAATGGTTTCCAGCGCCCAATGTACCCAACTAAAAATTTTCTCAAGTTATTGGGACAAGGCGCACAAAAATGAATATTATTGTTCAATTTATGAAATAACTGATGACATAAAAAATTAAAAACCTGAGGCAGACCACGCTTTTTAGCTCTAGTAGAAACTTTTGAAGAATCTGCTTGCAACATTCTACCTTTAAAAATATTTTAAAAAATAAAAGAAAAAAGACAAATAAAAAACCATATTCTTCACAATGTTCTTTATCTTCTGCCCAAGAATAACCTTCACGTAATGTCCAATCCATACCCTTAAATTTTAAATTTTTTTTAACAAAATTAAGTAGATTTTATAGGTTATTAAATTAGAATAAATTAAAGAAAAGAGTAGTAAGAAAAAGTAAAAAAAGAAATTTTTTAAGGAAATACACTTAAAAAATCAGAAAATAAGTAAATTAAAATTCCCTTTCTAAAATTTTCTTAAAATTATTTGAAGAACACCAAAACTAAATTTCTTACAAAAAAAACTTTCTACCCAAAAAATTAAATAAAAAATCATTCAAACCATTTCCAAGCATTCTTCAAAATCTCGAACATTTATTGGAATAATTCCTTTTGAACCTTAAATTATATTTAAAAATTAATTTAAAAAAGAATAGAAAAAATACCAATCCCAACAGGAATATAATCAAACAATTGTTTGTGTTAATTGTTCTTTATATGGTTGGACATCTTTCTCAAATAAATTTGTTCTTATAAGTCTAACACCACAATTAATGTCAAAACCAACGCCACCTAAATTTTAAAGTTAATTTTATGCGAAAATTAAAAAATTTATTTAATAAAAATTATGAAGACAAAAATATTAATAAGGGTAATTAATAAGAGATGTGTAGAAAAAAATTGGAAAATGTTTAAAAAATCGATTTACTTTAGGAGAAAATCGAGAAGCTGAATTTTTAAAAGTATTTTCAGGGATATGTTTAATAATTTTAAATTAAAATTTTTAATCAATAATAAAAAAGACGAAAACTGAAGGGGGGTGTTTTGGGTTAAATTTTTATTAAATTTAAGAAAAAATTAAAAACTTAAAATTTAAAAAAATACCAGGAGAAACAACAGCATTTGGATTAGAAACATCAAAAGCAGCGATATTTCCAATAGCAAAAGCATATCCCTTAAAATATTTAAAAATAATTCTATTAAAAATTTAAATAAAAAAAATACTGAGTGAACATCTGGAAGACCCCTAGAATTTTTAACAATTGCTGTAAGAGAAGCTACATTTCCAATTTGTTTAACGGCAGGAAGAAAACCAGCAGAAGAAGTTTTAGAACTTAATTCTAATTCTTCAAACATTAATTTTTCTAATGCAGAATTGACAAAGAAACGGCCTTCAACCTGAATTTCATAAAAATATTTCTAAAATAAAATAATATTTAATATAATACATTCATATTAGGCACAAATCCCTTTTTAATTCGAAATTCAACAGGAGAAACTCTTTCAATAAATTCTAATTCATCTTGATATGTACGAGGCATTATTTAACTCTAAAGAAAAATTAGTAAAAATTTTTAACATGATTGAATTAAAAATCAGAAGCGGAACATATGACGAAAAGTCAATCAAAATCTCTGAAAATAATTCTTCGCGATTAACTATCTTGCGTCTAACCGGTCTTTCTCTTTTTAGTGAAAATAGCGTACAAAATTAAGAGACAGTTAGATAAAAATTAAACGTGTCCCGACAAAGTGGTACAGGACAAAGTGGTACACTATCAACTTTTACTCGCGGAAAAAGGTTTTTGCCGCTGCGGAGGAAGCTGGAAATGTCAAACGGAACGACGGCCGCCGCGAGCGGAGCGAGCACGGCCATCGTGTAGCGAAGACATTTCCAGCCTACCTACGTAGCAGCACAAAAACACTTTTTCCAGCGCAAGTTGATAGTAGTGTACCACTTTGTCCATTTTTTGCTGGTGTACCACTTTGTCTTGTACCACTTTGTACGGGTGCCAAATTAAAAAAAGAAGAATGAGAGAGCATTGATGGGAGAAAGGTTAGCTTTAGAGAGTTACACTGAAAATTCTATTATATTTAAATCAATCACTAAGATATTATTGATTTAACGCCAAATTAATTAAAAATATTTTTTGCAAAATTTATTTTCGATTAATTATTTAATTTAAGTCTTTAATAAAAAAATATTTTTTTCTGAAAATGAATAAAAAAATTTATTTAGAAATGTTTAAATTTTGCCATTAAGTTAAATTTTGCCATTAAATTTTGCCATCATAATTATAGACGTACTTGAAGCTCAATCTAGATTAATCCATTAAATTAATAAACTGTTTGAACCTTTATTAAACTCTTAATTTCTCATCCTTATTCAGTCAGAATAACCAATATAAATTTAATTGCATTACCTGGTAATAATTAATCATATCTTGAATAATTACTTTATAACCATAAACAATTCCATTTTTATCTTTCCGAGTTGCCCATCCATTTGGGCATTGTTGATTAGTTGGATTAGTTGTAGTATCACAAGCATTACTATAAATTAAATGGGAGAATAATAGGAGAATAAAACAATATTTCATTGCAGATTTTTTATTCAAATAATTTTAAAAATTTTCTAAATAAAATTTTTTAGTTATAAAAATCAACTTCTTATAACTAAAAAATTTTAAAATAAAAATAAGCAGGTTTTAGAGAATTTCAATCATTTTCATAATATTTATACTTATTAATTTTTATTTTTTCAGGTGAGAAGCGCATTAATCAAAATAAACTATTTTTAGATTTTTAAAATAAATATTTAATGATTTTATAAAAAAACAGGGTACAAAAAACATGGTTTTTATTGCAAATTTAAGTAAAATTAAATTTGGGTAAAAACCGATTTGCCGAATGTCTTTAACTTAGTTTAAAAATTATCGAATGCCGCTGGTATATTTCGATTAAGATCGTCGAGATACATAGAACCATACCTCACTGTGTAACCAAATTTAATTTTATCTTTTACGTAATTATTTTATTTTAAATTTGCAAATTAAAAACAAATTTTTTTGTACCCTATTTTTCCCATGAAATTATTAAATATTTATTTTAAAATTCTAAAAATAGAGTTTATTTCTATTCTGGATTTTTTTAAAATTAAATTTATAAAAGATCAATACTCATTTATATTTTTATTTAAATTTTATCTAAAACTTGCTAATTTTTATTTTTAATTTATAAATTGTTTAATCAGTTGAATATAACTTTAAAATTTTTCTAGGGTTTTTTAGAATTTTTAGGAATATTTTATTTTACACGTGACTTTAAATTTTTTTATAATTTTTTAATTCCAGCATGACTTTTTAATTCCAGCATGACTTTTTTTTATTTTAATTATTAATTATAATTAAAATAAAAATTTAATTTTAGAAGATATTTAGATAATAATTAAAAAATAAAAATTTTTTTATTTAAAACTTTAATAAGAATAAGTTCTTGGAAATATTTAGACCCAGAAAATAATTTTCTATAATTTTCTATTTAGACCCAGTAATAAATTTCTCAGGCTTTAGATATCAAGAAAAATTTTTTTTGTAGGTGTGATTTATTTTTGGTAAATTATTTTTCAAAATTATCTTCCTAATTGATAAAGCAAATTAGAAAAACTATCGTTAAAATAAAATTCCAGAAAATTCATATAAACAATTTTAGTGTCTAAAAACTAATTTATTAACAGTAAATCCTCTACTATAATTTTAACCTCTTAAATATCTCAGGCTTATTAACTAAATTTATGAAAATCTAATCAAGTCAAAATTGATAATCTATACAATTTTACGTTAATTTACTAAACACGTTTCGATAGACGGGCTCGAGGTAGATTGTCTTGCTTCCCTTTGAATCGTCAGAAGATACATTGAAATTTAGAGGATTTACTGTATTTGATTATGCTAATTTTATTTATTTATGTTTTGTAATTGTAAGATTAATAATTATTCTAATAATAATTTCATTTATCTTCTAACATTCCTCAATTATTCATATTCAATTTATTTAATCTTTATTTTCGTTTCCTTTAATAAAATAAATTTATACATAATTTAATAAATTTAAATAAATTATTTCTTAATTAAAATAATTTTATTTACATTAGTTTTTGATCGAAGCGTATAGCTATGATGCTTAGCGTTATTTTTCCCTTCAATATCTGGATTTATCTCGATTTTTCCTTCAGCAATTTGATTTTCGGCATTTTTCCCTTCAACGTTCTGATTTTCCTCGATTATTTGTTTTGAATTAGTTGCTAAACGTTAAAAATAAAATATTAATTTAAAATATTCAAATAAGCTAAGAAATATATAATTAAATTATTCATCTAAATAATCATTTAAACTTTATCCTCTTTCACGAAAAAAGGTAATATTTTGTTTTGGCTTCCTTGGAACATAGATTTTAACATAGTTTACCTCTTTCATTTTAAATCGTCTTCTAGTCAGAAAGTTATTAAATTCAGGGGATAACAAACCAGGAAACAATAGCAATGGGATGCCCCCACGCAACCCGAGGATGTCTTATCTTTATCTTTTCAGCAAGAACAGCAAATTTGAATTTTTTTCACTCTTATTGTTAGTAAAATATATTACCTTCCTTGTAAATTCTACGTTTGCGTTTAGACCTTTTCCCTAATTTATTCTTAGTTATCTCAACATTATTCGCAACATTTTCAGAAATATAAGTATTATTAACATGATTATAAATTTTACGAAGATTATTTTCAATTTCTTCTTGCTTGGCTAAATTTTTATTTTTTCGGTTTTTATATTTATTTAATTTTTTTCTTATTGAATCAATTTTATCCCGATATTCTTCTATCTATTAATTAAATAATCTTAATTTTAAATTAATAATTATAATCCTACCTTTGCGACTTGATCAGTTTCAAGAGTCCCAGAATTTTTAGTAATTTTCTTGTATAGATTTATTAATTTTCCCTGAAATATGAAAAATATTTAAATTATAGTTTCGAACCCTTTTATAGAGTTCTATAAAAGGGTTCGAAATGTTCGTTAAATTGAGAATGTATTTATTATGTTCATGCTGCGGAGAAATTCATTGGATGGGAGATGGAATAGAACCATCATGGAAAGGGACCCAGACAACCGACTTCCAGCCCGATGATGGGTTATTTTTATTCATTCATATTCTTTCTGCAAGTGCGGAAACAACAATATTTATTCTTATTTATTTATAGTAACTTGAGATATTTAACTCAAGACAAATTGTCATAAAATCAACTATCTCACACCGTTGGCTGATTTCACTTTTGCTGTATTAACTAGACTGTGAGAAAGCTAGAGAGCCTTATATTAACTTGGGAATAATAATATTTTCATCAACTTTTAATGAGAAAATTAATAGGGACAAAAAATCAAAGAAAAATAATGAAATGCATGTCCTTTAGTTGAAAGAAAAAATATTTTTTTTTATTTAGAAATCTCCCAAATCTCCCTAAATAATTTAAAATTTAATTTTAAAAATAAATTAATTGTTTAAACCTGGATCTTAGTTTTTAAAAGTAAATAATCATTTATAATTTCTAATATATCAGATAATTCTCCTCTATAATACAAAAGTGATATTTTCAAATTCTCATATTGTCTTAATATATTGTTATATTCCAGAAGAGGGATTTTATCTTTAAATTTATTAAACATTAATATTCAATAAATTTTTAAATTTTATGAAATTCGTATAGAAATTTTTTAAATTAAAATCCTGATATAAATTCTTGATATATCGTAATTTCTTGGATAAATACCCTGGGTAATTAGTGTTTCAAACTTTCGCTGGAGGGGGTAATTAATATCGATTTTTAGATATTTATACAGTTATAACTATTTTCGAAGGGGTAATTATTTTTAAAATAAGGAAGGAGGTAAGTAAGTGAGAGAGGTAAAACGTAAAATTATTGCAAAAAATGAGAGTAATTTTAAACAACTAATCAAATAAAAAAATATTTTTAGATAGGAAAAAATATAATAAAATCTTTTAACAAAACAAATAATAACAAAGCCAGACTATAAATATTTAAAAATGCTTGATTAAATAAATCTTAAACATATAATTGGCAAGATTGAGGTTATTTCTTTACGGAATCAATGACTGGGATCTATTCCCAATTTTCTTCGAATCCAAATCTCGAAAATTTAATTTAGGCGTTCTCTAATCTAGGGTGCCCTTTTACCTCATTTCGGAGGCATTTGCCTATTTTTTACCTTTTCCCTCATTTTCTAATTTTGCCTCATTTCGCTTCATTTTTTAATTTTTTCAAAAAATGAAGAAATGTAAATAGTGATTCTTGGGGAGAAATAAGCAAAATTAAAAAAAGGTTCTCTGTCTTATGGAGAAGAGATTATTTAATAGATTAAATTAAAAATTATATATTAATTATTTTATTAAAATAAAATTTACTTGGAGTGTGAATTTTAATTTCCGAAAAAGGCTCAAGTTTGCTAGCAAAATCAAAAAGATTATTATTAAGAAGTGGCAACTAAAATATTTGTTTAATTAAATAATATTAATTAAAATACCCTAAAATATTCTTCTCCAGTTCCTTCACTATCAGTTTGAATTTTAAATTATTTCCTTCAATAGGTTCATTTTCAGTTTGATTTGGACTTTCATTAGAATCATTTCCAAATGTAATTGAAACAAATTGAAGAAAATGGAAAAAGAACATTAATAAAAAATATTTCATTTTTCAATTGTTTAATTGTAAAAATAATTTTATTTTTAATTTTTTAAATTAGGCTCCGATAGAAAATTTTAAAAAAAATTAGGGAAAGTTAAAATTGAATAGAGAAAATTTAACTATGAATATTACCAAATTATTAAATAATTTTACAAATGCTTGGTTAAATATCTTTATTTTATGTATAAAGTGCAAATTAAAAAAAGGTAATAAAGGTCATTTTTACGAAATCCTTTTTAGGGCCCTCTTGTGAAATCATGCATTGCGAAATCTTTAATATTTTTAAATTCTCTTTTTCACCGCCCGTGGCGAAAATTTTTTAAAGCTATCTTTTAAGATTTTTTAAAAACAAGGTGTGTTAATCAGGGCTGTGCGCCAATATTTTCGCGTGGCGCGCCAAACGCCATTTCGCCACTTTTCTAAAATGCGCCAAACGCCAAAGCCAAAACGCAATGAAAAACAACGCCAAAACGCCAAACGCCAAAAATTTTATAAAGATAATACATAATAAAAACAAATATTATACATCAGAAAATCCATTAATTAAAATATTATGATGATTAAATACCAATTGTTCTAAATGTTCTCCACTTAAACTTTTTCTTAAGTCATTTAATGTTGTGTTAACTGTAAAATGTTTTCATTAAAAACATTCTTCAGGGTTCAACAATCCCTGATGTCAATTATGACATTTTTGGACCTATGATGGATAATGATTTTTTGCCTAAAGATTTTACTGAATTGATAAGTGATACAAAACCAACGATTTTAGGAATTACAGAAATGGATCCACTTGGATATTGTATGTCTTTTTTAATTAGATTTATTTGTTCAAGAAATAATGTTAGAGACATAAAATATTAAATAGGAAAAATAAAATTAAAGATTTTTATATATTGCCAAGAAAAGACTCCATTAAAATTACATGATTTAGTTTGCCATGATTTAAAAATAATATAAGGGGAGAGAATACTAGGGCTCTGTCAAAATCAAATTTTGATCAAAATTGAAGTCAAAATTTTGACTCTAAATTAGCAACTGAAATAAAAAATAAACAAGGATGGCCTTTATAGTTTAATCTCTAGCGTATTTTTCAACCCCGATACTAGGGCTCTGTCAAAACGTTTCTGATTTTTATTTGAATTATGAGAAACCAATTAGAGAAACCAATTACCAATTATAAGAATTATGAAAAACTGACCTAACAGCTTTTAGGAAGCATGCCTCTATAAAAATTAAAAAATATTTGTCAAGCTTTAAAATATATATAAGTACAATTTTTAATCTTTAGGGGTGTAAAATAATGGCAAAATCACGCCAAACGCCATGAAAAATAACGCCAAAACGTCACGCCAAAACGTTATGACGCTCAGCCCTGTGTTAATGTTTATTCATTTAAAAATTGATTGGAAGCGGCATATAATAAACAAGGGCATGAAAATTAATTTTTACCCCCCAAATTGTAAAGATAGAAATGACGAATTTCTTACTCCGATAATTAATAATTTGAAGAATTTTTTTATTATTATTATGTCAGGTTCCGACATACCTATTTTGTTAAGTTCCGGTATCGTTGAGTAGGCAATAGTTTCCTAGAAACTACTCAAAATATTTTAATATTTCATAATTCAACATGTCTTTTCATAATTTAAAGAAATCAACAATTAGAACACGATTATTCCTAATAATCTATAAAAAATAAAATGAACAGATGAAGCTAAATTTATAAACATTAAGCTAAAATTAAAGTTAAAAGTATATTCAATTATTATAAATAATATTTTTACATTTTCTTCAATAATTTCTCTTTCGAGGGCTCCAAGCCTTTCTCGCCAATAACAACATTTGTGCCATGAAGAACCAACTCCCATTTTCCCAGCCCAGCAAATTATTTTAGAAGAAAATATTTTTATATTAAATTATAAATCTTACTATTATATTGATCATCGTTATTAATCTCCAATGTCCAATTACCATTAGAACTCTCTCCCCAAAAATGGACTGACATAAACTCCCAATTATTAAAGCCAAAAATAGAGGTGTCTTTAGGGCGTTTAGACATAAGTTTTGAATGAGTTCCTTCAATGAATTTTTTTACAAAAAAAAGTTTAAGAAAATAACCTTTCGGACTAGTTAAATAAATTTCTATTTTGCCACGCATATATGCTCCAATGTCTAAAATTGCTTGGACATGCTCTATGTATTTAACTTGATTATCATTCCCAGTATCTGAACAACCATCAGTATATAAAGTATAATTAAGACTTTTGCAATTTTCAATGTATCTGGATTATTGTTTAATAAAAATTAATTGTAAAATTTAAAAAAATTCACATATTTTCAGTTTTTTAAAAATTATAATTTAATACAAACTTTATAGGATCAACTTTCCGAGGATAAACTACATGACATTTTAACGCCTTAGGAACATTCTTCCATTCACGTGCCAATCGCACCATAGCACCTGCATTAAGGAGACCATAACCATATGAGTGAGAAAACCAACGGCCAATTCCATTTTCTTGCCAATCAACGGCTCGTAAAAAGGATGGATTTGCAGTTCGTACAATTATATGCTTAATTGAAAATATCAGTAGTCATCTCGCTACAGCCTTTTCAGGTGGTTCTATTAACGATCTACGGTTTTTCACCAGCCACCAATCAACCAGTTGTAACCTAACCATACTCCGATTAGGTTCAAGTATAGTCGAAATCATGTGTTTTAAGTTTTGAAAAAATACCTGTATATCCCGCCATCCCAAATTAGGATTTGCCTCTAATGCCAACGCAACCATCCCTGCTGCTAAAGATGCTGAACCAGTTGTTCCAGATTGTTTTTTAGTGCAATAATTGAGTATATCAGTTGTGGCAAGCATTCGATCGTTAATAGAACCACCTGAAAAGGCTGTAGCGAGAGTTGGACTGCATGATTCAGAATACCTAAAATAATTATTTAAACTCAAATAAAAGTATATCTAAACCAAGGAACATTGCCATTTTCAGTAGTAGCAGATATTGAGATAGTGTAGATCGAATTTACGTAACCGTCCGAACTGCATGAATCATCTAGAATCAATATAAGTTCTAGAATCAATAATCATTTATCACCTTGCCCGCCAACTCCTGATGCCCAAATAAAAATAGATCCTTTCCCATGCCGTCCTTCATTAACGCCTTTCAATATAGCATCCTTAGCTAGCTTTCCTGGCCCGTCGAGTGTTTCACTTTAAATAACTTAACAAAAATATTTAAGAATAAAATACCCATCGTCTGTAGGTCCCCAGTTTGCAAGGTAGATATCAATATGTTGAGGATTATAACTAAGGGACTTAGCTTCTGCTGCGTCGGTAACATTTCCTAAAAATTTTATTGTTATAAGAAAGTTTTTAAGGGGCCTGATAGGTATAAATATGTTCAAATTGTGAATTCATTCTTATTTACCTATTTTTTTATTATCATATATAATTTTGGTCATTGAGTATTTAAAAAGATCACCGTCCAATAAACGAATCCCTCCTATTTTTGCATTATAGGCGACTCCAACATTACAGCGAGAATTGTTGAAGATCGCAGCCACTATACCGGCAGAACGTGTTCCTTGGTGATTTTCATTATCTACAGTATACCTAGGCGTTGGATCCTCATCAAGGTCGTTTACATCATACGAAGCATTTGGATCATAATTATCTTCCAAATCTTGATGTTTTCTTTCTAGACCATCATCTATGATAGAGACAACAACGCCGCGACCTGTATAGCCTAATTCCCATGCTTCTATTACATTGTGATCATGTTTATCAATTTCGTCATTTTTATAAAATTTTCTATTTAAATACCTAAATAGAATAAAAAAATTTTAACATGTAGTACCTATTTGATTAAGTTTAATATGTTAGCATTGAAATAACATTGAAATAATGAGATGTGACCGTGAATTGACATCGAAAAGCACGGATTTCTCTCAAGTCACAGACATAGGTTCTTAGAAATTTTTTAATGAAATTTATTTTACCATTCATCTTTCCATAATAGATCATTTGGTTCCAAAAATTTTGTTAATTTTGTTTTTCGATCTCCTTCCATTTCTTTAAAAGTTTCATTAAATGGTGGAAGAGTAGCGCGTTTTGATCGTTTTCTCATAAATTGTTGTTCTAGCCAAACTACCTAAATACAGTAATTATTCTGATTTAATGCCAGGATTTATAGGGGCAATCTATTACAGTAAAAAATTTAAAACAAACATAAACATGATTTTAAATAAAAATTATTACATTTTCTTCTCTTTTTAGCGATGAAATCAAATGTTGATTTAAAGATCGCTTAGCGATTCTGTTGCTTTCAAAGAGAAATAAATCACTTTCGGGAATAATCTTTAAATATAAAAAATATAAAAAATATTAACAAAATAAATAAAATTGTTTAAAAAGTACTTACTCGACCCAGATTACGAAAACCATATTTGGAAGCAAGTTCGTTAGCTATCTCATAAGTACCTCTTCTAATCTGTACAGCCCATTGAGTTGAAAATATTTGGTTTAAAGCTAAAATTGTATTAAAAATTTTAATTTGTAATTGTATAAGATTTTTGGGTTGTATAAAATGAGCCCCTTTCTAAACTCAGTAATTGAATAAAATAAACCAGAGTGTCTATTTAATGAAAAAATTATGCAAATTAACGTTTCTTCTATTTTGAGCAAGCTTTAAAATTAAACTTTATGACATACTAGTGAAATTGGAACAAACTGCTACTAGGGCATATCATAATAGATTTTATTTCATTATTTTTAAGAAATCTTAGATTTTTTAACTTTTTGATTTCATTTCTTACGTTTATTATTTTCAATTGCGCATAAATTATATTGTTGCAAATTTAATAAAATAAAAAATAATATTGATATTTTCATTTATGAAACAAAAATAAGAAAAATAATTTTAAGTTTATTTGAAGAGTTGCAGAGAGAATTTAGTAATAAAACGCTTATTTTAAACATTTTTTTAAAGTTTAAAAATAGACAAAATAGACAATTTAAAAATAGACATTAATTAAAAATTAAAAAAAATTTTTTTTAATTAAATAAAATAATTTTGATTCAGTTTTAATTTTAAAGAATTATTAAATATCTCTCACTTAATTCAACTACCGTAAATCCTCTAATTGATCGGCCCCCTCCAGTTGAACGGCCCCCTCTAATAGAGCGGCCCTTTGGGATGGTATTGTAAAATAAAGCGGCCCCCTCCATTTGATCGGCCCCCTCTAATAAAGCGGCCCCTCTTTCTTATAGCCATAATATGCATGTAGTTCAATTTTTCTTATTTATTCTAATTATCTAGGAAGATCTTTACATCAATTAATAAAGAAGTGTTGTCCTGTTTTCTTGAAAGTTGTGTGACTTTTTCTGTCCTATGAAAAGCTTTATCTTTTTAACTTAGTAAAGCAAAAAAAGACATGCCGTCACCAATAAACTTCTATACCCGATTGTTCGCTTCCGAAGATCTGGGTTTAATTAAATAATCTAGCTGCTGTAATTCAATCAGACCACTATTTTAAATCCTAGAACTAAATCCTACGACTAAAACTGCAATTTATTGAGTCCCAGGCTCAAATAGGCCGAAAAATTGTTGCCTGTGGCACACACACACTAAATATCTGAAAATACTTGGTTTAGCTCGGTACTCGAGCTCGGGTGAAAAAGTTGAGCTCGAGCTCGAACTCGGCTTTTTCTGGCTCGGAGATACTCGAGTTTTTTTCCTAATACTCGGTACTCGATCAACTCTAGTTTAAAGTATGGATAAAATTTATTATTTTTAACTGAAATATAGAGCGGCCCCCTCTAGTTGAACGGCCCCCTCCAATAGAGCGGCCCTTTGATAGTTGATTGAAAAATAGAGCGGCCGGCCGCTCAATTAGAGGAAATACGGTAAATTAATTATAAATTATTACGATGAAAATACGATATTTCTTCTAAAGTAATAACAGGGATATTTTTGTTTGAAAACTCGAAAAGTTACAGTCCAAACATTATTGCACAACCCTATACAAATACGATGAGAGTTAGTCACTTTTATATAAGATTTTTTCGTAATTTCATCATCGAGATTTCTTTATGGCAAATTCATCCTAAAATGCGGGTAATAAAACAAAATAATTTTCAACTCGAATAAACTGTGATTTATTTTTTAAATTTCATTAAAGTTATAATTAGCGTCATTTTTAGGAAAGAAAAAGTCCAAAATAAGAAAAATTATTGAAAAAATTAAAATCCCTCGATTAATTCACTCCCTAATAATTAACCCCTCAAGGGGTATGTTGAAAAAACATATCCTATACCGGTCGGGATCCCGATACCGGCCAACACTATTATAAATACATACATTATTTAAAATAGGTTAGCTCTATTTACTAACCCTTCTTTAATACTTAATCCAACGCGAGGTTGAATATCCTGGTTACCTGGTTACCCTGGTTAATTATTAGAGTAAATATGAAATAGTGTTTTTAGACTTTTAACCATTTGAATTTTCTGAGTTTTTCTGTTCCAATGCCTGATCGTTCTGAAACTTATAATAGTATTAATGCTTTCTGAACAGTTTATCATAGAATAAATGCTGACAGTTTACATTTTATAATCAAAAAATTTACATGATCAGAAATACTTGTTTAAAAAATTTAAAAAAACTTGTTTAATGACTTGTTTAAAATTCTTTTATACATTTTTGTTTTTCTTTTAATTTCTTCCATTATGACTTGTCGATGGATCCATGGTCTTGAATTCATAGTCTTTCATAATTTCTTGGTTTTTTTCTATCAATTCATTTAAATAAACTTTAACTTTTTCAGGAAGACGATATGGATCAAAAATTGCATCTGAAAGCATATCTATTTGGTCTTTAAATATTTCAAATTGGGTAGCATTTTTATCTTTATCAATAAAACATATATTGAAAGCCATGAAAATTTTTTGAGGCGAGCATATATTAATAAAACATTTGCGGCGTTCAATTTCAGTTTCTTAAATTATTTTTTAATTTTATTATAATTTTTTAAATTAAATGAACAAAGATTATTTAATTGTGGAAAAGGAAGGTTATATTAACCATTATATTACGGCAGCGTTGTATAAGCTCAATTTGGAGTATACATATTTACATTAATTTATTATTACGTGCCTTTTTTTCTTCTTTCATGTTTTTATTTCCTTTTTCCACCATTTCAAAGTTTAACCAATCAGTTGGAATTTCTAATTTATCCTCAATATAGTCTACAACTGTTTGAATTGGAGTTTTTATTTCTTTCTTCGAGTGTTTATTGTTTTTAGGTTTTAGCTGATATTCCATAAAATCTTTTGTTACTTCGTTTAGCTTTTCCTTTAAAACTTTCTCTGCTAAACAAAAAGCCTTTATATTATTCACATGATTTTTAAGCTCTGGTATTTCCATTGAAGGTTTTTTGATTCCATTTTTATCAGCGATTTTCGTTAAAGGATTATTGAAATACTTTGTTATTTCTTTTTCATATTTTTTGTCAAGCTTTAAATTTAAATCAATTAAAAGAAAATTATTTAAGAAAATAGAATTCTTACAAATACTGTAAATCCCCAATGTAAAAGTTTATTCGAATCCACCCTTGAAACTATAAAATTGATTGCAGAATTTAAGTATCTGAATATCCTTTGACTCACAGACAATAAATTATCATGAGTTTTCCACTCCTCGTAAATCTGCTTAATTAATTAAATTTATAGTATGAAGAACAAATTTAATGAATTTTATTTAGAGCAACTTTTTATTTAATCCTAACATAATTTATGGTGAATATTCAGATTATTTTAGACTTTTTATGACTTTTGACTATATGTTTTTTGTTATTATTTTTGACTTTTTTGGAGTTTTCATGTATTAATGCTCAAAATAATTTTATGCGTGTCAGGCTAAACAGCGGAACAGAAAAACACGGACCGACCAAAACACCGTCTGACCAAAATACCGTCTGGACAAAACATCGTCTAACCAGAACGCCGTCCGACCAAAATACCGTCCAATAAAAAATTATTTTATTTAAAAAATATTATATTTTTAAATCTTTCTATATCTTTTTAGTAGTGTCCGGCGTTGGATTTTTAAACCGGACTAATCCCGGACCGGACTAAACTCGCCGGGTCCGGCCGGATCCGGTATATTAAAAAATCCAAAGGCATGAGTTTATCGGAACTACTTTTTAGTATTTCGTTGTACGTTTAAATTTGTAGAGAAAAAAGTTTTAAATAATTTTTTATTTTGGTCAGACGGTGCTTTGGAAGACGGTGTTTTGGAATTCCGCGTTTTAGCCCTCACCCAATTTTATGATAGTAAGAAATCAAAAAATTTTCTCAATAGGGGCGAATTCTAAAATTTTATAAATAAAACTTTCCATTTTTCAGAAAATTTTATTTTATTTACTATTATGATATTTTAAACTAATAATTTGGCTATTCTCATTTCTCGTGAAATATTTTACATCATTGGTGAATATTTTACGTGACTATTTTGGAGTTTTTACATAACTAAAAATCCGGGCTTTACCAATAACTTAACTTATGGGGAATAACATAAACCAGCTGGTAGAAGAAAATAAGATAAAAAAGTTTTTTAATCTACACCGTTATTTTTTAATTTATTGTCATTTATGTCTTTATATTGAAATTAAGAATATTTTTGAATCAAAAGGATTATCACTTAATAATTCACAACTCTACATTTTAAAAATATAAAAATTATTTACAGTTTTAATTGAATTTATTTTTTTATTTGAAATATTTTCGAAATTAATCCAGTAATTTTCCATATTGTTTAAAGAAATATTCCTTTTACAGATCATTTTATTCTTTACAAATTCTTTAAAATTATTTTCATTTAAAATATGTATTTGTTTTTCCATATAAGTTCACTTTTAAAACTTTGCCATTTTATTTATTTTATATTAATTAATTTAATTTTTACAGAAAAATAAAAATTTACTTTTAATTTTTTTATTTATTTCAACATTATGGCAGGACAAGGTGGGCATTAAATTTTGTATTACAGTAAACTCCCTATATAGTGAATAGTTACGTTCAGGTCCATTGTTTGACAAATTTTTACTTTAAGATTGCCACATTATCTTTTAAAATTCGGCATAATATACCAATAATGTATTAATAGCATTTTGATGGTATTTTGAATATAAAAACCTTACTTTATAAACTATAATCTTAGTGTGTTTAAGTAAATTCATTCCAGAATTTCGATCTACTAAATAAACAATAAAAATCAAATTAAGATTATGACGACCAACAATTGAGGATTGAAAGGAAATTGACAGAAAATCATCAAATTAAAACAAATCTTGTTATTAGACAGGCTGCATCTGATGAGAGACGTGATATTCTAGAAAGACAGCTGTTAGAAACCAGAGAAGAACATAGAAAATTGATGGAAGAAAGAAAACAGACATTTTGGGGATCTGTCAAAAAAATAGTTGTACAAAAGATTGGAGAAGTTCAGAATTATTTCGGTAGGATTTTATGTTCTTTTTTTAAATTAATTTTGTTATCCTTTAACTATGAATTTTTAAGTCATATATTTTAAACTTTCAATTAAAAAAGGCCAAAATTATATTAAGTCAAGAAAATATCATAAAACAATTTTTCTAAACTTTTTTTCTAAGATAAATTATTCTTATTTATTAAAGATAAAGTAAATAATACTAATCAAAATGTTGGAAATGATGAGAATCGAGAGAATGATACAAACAATCAACCAGAGATTGTGAATAATGAAGGGAATGACAACAAGAATGTAACGGGGAGATTAAGCAAAATAGGAGATGATCATGTTAAGTTTCGAGAGAAACTTTTTAGTAAGACAAAAAAACCTCCAAAAAATGAAAAACAAATTTTTACATTCAACAATGGAGGACTGGAAATAAATAATGATGATGGAAATGTGAATATAAATAAAGAAGAAACGTCAAAACAAAATAAAAATAATAAAGAAGAAAACAAGTCTCGAAGTATTGGTGATGGATCAGGGAATATTTTTGTAAATAAGGTAAAGCTAATGAATTTATTTTAAAATATTTTGAGATAAAAGTTAAGTAAATACAAGGAAAAATACAAGGGTTTTTAGAAATTAGTTTTTTGTTTTCTAAACATTCAAGAATTCTTAGTAATTAATATATAATGGGTTGTTAGATAAATAATGAGCCCTCTCTTTTCTTACTAATAAAATTACCCAACAAGCTCGTATTTGAATGAAATTTTAAAAAGACTTTAAAATATATTCTATTAAAAAACAGAATTCGAATGCTCAAAGAATAGAAGCTGATTTGGATGAACAACGTGAAGCTGATATTGCTGAAGAACAAAAAGTGAAGGACGATGAGGAATTCAATGATCATTTAGAAACTGAAATAAACATTATGCGTGCTGAAAATGAAAAGATGAAAAAAGGTGAAAATTTTAATCATTTTGTTTAATACTATTATTTTTTTTATTTTTGTAGATCAAAATGAACCTGGAATTTTTACTAATATTTGTGATGGTGTTAAGAATTATCCTAATATTTGCTTTAATTATGCCAAAACTTGTTATGATAAAATTAAGAAACTTTTTAGTAAAGAAACTCTTTTTATGGGATTGAGACAAAGAATTTGGCATAGATTTCCGAAAAATGAAGAAGGTAAGGACAAAAAACTACTAATATAGTTTTTAACAATAAATTATTTTATTTCAAGATATGAACGCTGATCAAACAAATTCTAATGATAAAGACTCCAATAAAAAAGGTAAAGTTTAATTTTAGTAAATCTTTTTTTACTTCAAAAACCTTTGAATTTTTTAAAAATTTTCAATTCTACTTTTGGCCAAATACATTAAATAAAATTGAAAAATTATTTTTGATTTTCAGATAATGACAAAACGGATAATGATAACAACAAGGATGGCTCAAATGGTTTTAAAGATGCAGTCATTAAGGCTGTTATTGGTGCTATTGATAAAGCAAGTAAGGCTGTTACAGAGGCTGTTGAAAAAGTTTGTGATGTCGTTATAAGCATTGACGTTGGGGTAAAAAATGTCGTTTCTAGTGGATGTAAGAAAATCAAAGGATGGTTTAGTAGTTGGTTTAGTTAGTTACATATTTGGGATGAAAATATTTTTTCTTCTGCAAAACTTTTCGTTTAACGAATTTTCATTAAAAAGCGTTTTGATTTTAGTGGGAATAATTGTAAAATTTTAAAATTTCATTTAGAATTTTAATAAATAACTTTTTTCTTCCTTTTTGAAGGAATTTTATTAAAATTTATATTTTAAATCGAAATTAAAAATTTTTATTTAAACAATTTTTTAAATTTTATTATTCATATTCACAATGCTTTAATTCTTATTTTTTACAGTCAGGGTTGACGCGGAATTCTTCGGATACGGTTTATTTTTAAGAAAAATGTCGGGTCGGTTTCGGATTTGGTAAAAAATTAATTTTTTCGGGATTATATTAATTTATAAAGTTAAAGTTTGTATAATTTTAGAAAATTTGCGCCAACCCTGAAAAAATCTTAAAACATTTTTTTGTTTTCAATGATTTCTTCTATAAATAAAATATATTATGTTTATGAAATTGGAAAATTAAAATTCATGAGTTATTAAATAAATATTAACCGTTTCCTATTAAAAATATTTTTAAAAAGTTTTTCTTGAAAATTTGGATTTTCTTAAAAAATTAAGCTCATCCTGTTTTCATCAACCTTTATAAAGCAGAGCCTATAAATTTATTTAAATTAATACAAAAAGTATTCTAGCTATAAAAAGATTTATCAATTCTTAGAATGAAATTTGAAAGATAAAATTTACACAATAAAAGTATCTTTTGGATTAATCTCTAATATGATGACAGTCGTCTTAATAAAGAAAAAACTGTTTCTGTTAAATATTTATAAATTGAAGATATTACAGTCAGACATCTAATTTAAATATTTATAGGTTTATTTAAAGTTTTTTCATAGAAGATGGAATTCAAATTACGAGGAAAGGAGACCTTTAATTTAATTAAATAATCATTGTCTTACAACTTTAAAAAATCCCTAAAAAATAAATTTAAAAATAAAAGTTGGGATTTAAAAAATGGAAAAATATTTGTTATTTCTTGTAAAATTTAAAAAAAAGTATGACAATAATTTTGAAAAAGAATTCTCATAATTTTTAAAAAAGCCCACCTTGTTCCTCAACTTTTTACAACAATTTTACTTTACAATAACATTTTTTCTCTCTTTTCAATTTTGAATAACACGAGCAACAATATCTAACAATTTATCTTTCTGACTATATTGATGAACATCATTACTTATCATTTCTCTTATATTCCAAGCATATTTAGAGTATTTGCTTCCAAATAAATTGAAATACTGTGGATGAGGCAATATTTTAAATATAGCCTGAGAAATTTCATTAGCAAGGTTGTCACGGTTTACCCAAATACCAATTCCCAAATTTTCAAGAATTGCTGCAGTGTATTCTTGCTCAGAGTGGTAAGGAATACAAATTTGTGGAACACCTGCATAAATTGCCTAAAATATACTTTTTTATTACTATTTTATATTCTTATTAAATAATCTTAATAAATTAATTTTTATTTAAAGATGGTATATAAATATTATTTTCAGTGAAATTAAAGATTAATAAAAATTAAAATATTTATAATGGTTTTTGTTTTAATTAAAATCTTTATTCTCCGATAGTATTATAATATTACTTTGTAATAGAGTAGGGCGAGACCGAGACTTTTGGAAAAAAGCGAGACCGAGATTCCCCGAGACTGAAAAAGCCGAGATCGAGACCGATACCCAAATTTTGAGCCGAGACCGATAGCGAGACTCCGAGACTACCGAGACTTTTTAAAAATTTTTAAAATTTGAAAGAAATCTTAATTTTTTTCAATATAAATTCCAAGATGACATTACTTATAGCATAATTGTATTATTAATCCGCCTAAAATTCGGATTTCAGCGCCGCAGGCAAAATTTTTTAATTTTCATGCCTTAGAGGGTGAAATTTTTGATTTTTTTCTAAATGTAAAAAAACGACCTGAACACGTTAATGAAGTGGGATTAAAAAACATATTTCTAGTCTGTAATAGAGCTAATTTATTACAAAAATTCACAAAAATTTCTGAAAATTTTCATCTTTAGGGGTGTAAATTAGGTCTCGGTCTCGCCGAGACTGAGGGGCGAGACTCTCGGTCTCGGATTCGATACCGAGACTGATAAAACCGAGACCGAGATTGGAAAATGACCGAGAGTCTCGTCTCGGTCTCGGCGAGACTCTCGGTCTCGCCCAACTCTACTTTGTAAAAATCTTAATAAATTATTTTTCATTTTTTCGCAACGAATATTTTAAACTTAGAGATTTTCATAATTGAAAGTATCAATTTCCAAATTTACCTCAGTAAAGCTGTTATGACCACAATGATTGATGAACAATTTAATGTTCGGTTGGGCTGTTTTAATTTTTTTGTTAAGATTTATTTTAGATTAAAATAATTTATTTTGCTATCAAAATAAAATACCAAGTATTCCTTGTTGATCAATAAATTCCGTTTTTTCATCTCTCACTTCGATATTATTTGGGAGATCACCCTGAACTAAATCTTTGTCAATCCGAACAGTGAAATGGCAATGACTATATTCAGCAAAAGTATTAAACATCTCATTAATTCCTTTAATATCATTTTCAGTTAGGGGTACCAATGTTCCCATTGAAAACAAAACATCACACTAAACGATTAATTTAATTAAGATTAAGGAAATGTAATAAATTGGACCCTTCTTGCTTTTTTTTTAAAATATGTATTTTTTATCCATAATTATTTTAAATTTGTCTTAATTATAAAATCTCTCGCATTTTTGCAAAATTAAAAAATTTGACCGAATAAATTTTAGAAATTTTTTTTTAAAGTTCTTTAAAAGCAAAAATGATTTTCGGTCTTTTTGGCGGTTTCATAATTTTTAACTTTTATTTGTTTTTTACTCTTCTGTCTATTAAGTTTTCTTTCTCAATTGTTCCCTACAACTTACATCATCAAAGTCAGATTGAGTTTTATCATTAATTAATATTCCATTTTCTTCAATAACAATACCGCCAATATAATGAATTTTTTGATTATTTGGATAATTATTAAATCTTCCCCGTATATGTTGATTTAAAAGATGAAGTTTAATATCTTTAAAAAGATCATAAAAAGTTGTAGGAGGTGCCCTATTTAAGAAATTATTATCTTCTAACAATTTGTTGTATTCATAGTTATTAAATTTTTCATCAAATACAAATCTTTCTTGTACAAATCCTTGCAAAAACATTTTTATTTAATAAATTAATTTAACTAATTTAACATAAGTTTTGTTATTAAATCGCAATACTTATTCAAGGTGTACTGAATTTTTGTCTCCGGAAATCTCGTCTTCATATTTTCGGAATGTTCGTCACCAAGATGTTTTCTTTGTATTCTGCGAATACAGCCTCATAAAACATTGTTACAATTCCGCCAATATATTTTTCATCAAAAAATGAGTGATCTAATGAATAGTCCAAACTTTTAACCAAGATCAACTAGCCATAGTTTCACAAGTGAATATTCCGCCCGAGACGAAAATTCCGAACATTTGAATATTCCGAATATGATAGTTTGACGAAAATTCCGGGACTCATATCCTTGGAATATAGACTCATCGGATCCTCACCATGTTTGAAAAATAAAACTAGTATTGTGGAAGCAGGTTTTATAATCGAACATTTTGCTAGTTTTTGCTAAAAATTTAAAAACAGGAAACCGGTAATTTTTGAACATGAGTGATTTTTTTAAAATTCCCATCAAAATAATACCGGTATTTGACGAAACCCCAAATCTGAAACTGAGTGTCCAAAAATAGGATTAAAAAAAACCATGAGTCTCCGAATATTTATACAAATAAATATGTATTTAAAAAATATTAAAATGGTTTCCTTACGTTCGTGTGGAATTACATAGTTATCAATCAAATAAAATTCAAGCTTATCCAAATGTGAAGGAGATAAATCAATTGTTTTATTTATGTTTAGGCTTTTAAAAACTTGAAAAGCTCCTATTTTTTCGCTGAATTCTGCAATTCCTAAAGCATAATTATCTTTATATTTTAACAGCCAATTTAGAATTCCTTTATTTATATCTTTGATTTGTGTATTCATAAATATTTCTTTTTTATGAAATTTTTAATATTACATATATATATATATATATATATCAATTAGTGTATAAAATAATTAGTTTAAAACACAAATAACGTATTTACTATAATATATTTATACCCTGGATAATTATTATTTAGCCTCTGGGTGAGCAAGGAGTAAATAGAGTAAAAATTATATATTACAAGAAAAAATATTTTCTATATTCAATAATAATTCTAAAATTGGAAAACCGGTAGGTTTTCATTTTAGTTTCCAATTTTATCTGTTTTTATTTTTTACTTCTTTGAGCAAACCTAATAATTGACAGCCAACCCGAATGAAATAATTAAGTGAAAATCCCAGAATTTAAAAAGATTGGAAAAAAAACTTTTGAAAATTTAAGAAACAGTTGAAAATAAAGTAAAATTTTGATTTATTTATACAGTCGACTCTCGATATAATTTCTCTCGATGTAACAAACCCCTCGTTATAACGAACTTTTCCTCCGGTCCCGGCCCGATGATAGTGAAAACACACTGAGACTAACTCTTGATATAATGAACTCTCGATATAACGAACCTCTCGAAATAACGAACTTTTTCTCCGGTCCCGTAGTGAATATTCGTCTCTTCCTATAACGAACTCACTAATTTTTTCTTTTTCTCTCTCTAAAATATGTTATCAAGTGTAAAATTTTCAATTTTTCTTAGTATGGCAAAGTGTATTATATATAAATAACACTATATTTTTTCATTTTATGTATTTCTTCATTTTAATTAGTGTTGTACCCGTACCCCGAACCCCGTTCTCGAACGATTTTTTCAGGATTATCCCCGACCCGTCCCCCGACCCGAAAAAGTTTCGGGGTTTTCGAGATACACCCCATAAAATGCCATTTTGGAGGAATTTAGAAGCAGAACAAGGGGTAAAGAAAGTTGAATTATGTATGAAGTACGACCTTGCAAAGGCAATAATTACTGAAATTATCAAAAAATTGTCTATTATGCCTTGGAATTTAATTGTTTGGGGGTTTTTCTAACGAAAATCAAAAGTTTATTCCTTTAGATATTTTCTAAAAATATGTTTAGTCAATTTTATGAAATAAAATCTAATAAAAGCGTTTTATATTCATTTTAGAAGGGTATAGAACGAACTCTCGATGTAACGAACCTCTCGATATAACGAAATTTTCCTCCGGTCCACTCAAGTTCGTTATATCGAGAGTTGACTGTATTAAATCAAAATTAACTAGAAAAAAAATTAGATTTTTAATTACCTCGATAAATTCCAACATAACTAAAATTCCTAGATAATCGGAAATTTAAATAATTATCAAAACCAAAATCTTCATTGTTATTATTTAAACTTTTTTCACTTATTTCAACGTAAAGCAGTTTAAGATTTGAATATTTAGAAAGAATATAGTTGAACTTTTCTTCAAAATTAATACCATTTGGAGTTTTGTAAACAATTAAATGCTAAAATTAGAAATTTTAAAAAAGAATCAAGTAAATACTAATCTTTAGAGCTGTCCAAGAAACTTGGTCCTTTGTCTTGAATCAAGACTTTTCTTGAGTTTTATTGGTCTTGGTTTCGAATTTTTTGAAAGTTTGAGAAAATTTAAACTAGAATGGATAAAAGTACAAAAATTTTTGGCTACTCTCGAAAAAGTGAATTTTTCTCCACTCAGATCTACAAATCTACACTATCTAATCAGATCTACTCAGATCTTTTTCTTTTATTATAAACATACCACTTCATATATTTCCGATAATATTTTTGCAACAGTCATCTGAAATATTAATTTTAAATTAATTACATTCAATTGACAATGTGCAAAGTAAAAGTTATCTGTAATTTGCAAAATTAGCTTTCTTCCTTTTTTAGAAGATTGCAATTCAGTCTCAATTGCAATCTCTTTTCCCGGACGGCGGCGAAATGGTGGGGATTCCCCTCCTTCATTTTTAGTAAAACATTGTCCTCTTTTGAAGCGACGTTGTTTTGATGGAGAAATAATATATTTATTGTATTCACATTTATTTAATCCGTTAATAAATGGAATAATCAAAATTGAAAAAAATAAAAGAATAATTAAATTTTGCATTTTCTATAATTAAATTTTTGGATTTTTTAAAATGATTTAAAATAGATTTCGATTTGAGTTTAAATTACAACAATTATTCGCAAACTTTTAAGAAAAATTTCGGAAAATTCCTTAGTATTAAAATAATTTTTATGTTAAAAACAAAAAAATATTTAAATAATGTAAACATTTTTAGAGAATTTAATAGAGAGAGAATTTTATTTTAAGTGTAGCGTATGCCAAACATAATTGTGAAGGGGGGGGGGGGGGAGAGGTGCCTCGTAAAGCCACAAATAAGGCAAATCTTATAATAAGGCCACAAATAAGGCAGGCCACAAATAAGGCAAATCTTTCCACCAATAACTAGTAATTTCTCAAAATGTCAAATAATACATACATAAAATTATTTAATTTTATGTATTTTTTAATTAAAAATTTAAATAAATATTATTTAAAATTTTTATAGAAAAAGCAAAAATTTTCGCCTGTCGGATCCGGATGTACTAAGATTTCACAGGATCCTAACACTATGGATTCATAGGACGTTTCTAAACTAAATTTGAAAACACTGGTCGTTATATTAGAGACTTCTTTATATTAGAATAAGTAAGAAATTGTTTATTTAAATAAATTTAAATATTTTTTAAAAATAATATAAATTTTAAAATCAATTTTTCTCTTGATATGTATTTTTTTTTAAATTTTTAGAAAATTTAATAAAGAGAATTTAAATGTAGTATATGTTTTGAATAAAGATGTGGAGGCGAGATGGTGAAATCGTTGGGCAAAATTTAAATAAACGTGTATACTCACAGGACTATTTTTGCACTGACAATTAGTAATTCCTCAAAACGTCAAATAATTTATAATTTAAATACATAATAATTTTATTTAACATTTTTACAAAAAATTTCCAAAAATCCAACAAATAATAATAAAAGATAATAAAGTCTATCTCTTGATACAATGTTATGTATATCCTTAATAATAATATTTCAATAAAAGAAATAATTTTGTTTAAAATGTTTTTTAAATGTTTTTACTGTTATTACAGCTAATTATAGATACTTGGAATGATTCTTCATGTCCAACAACCTTTATGTATTTTAATTTTGAGTAAAGATATGCTTTTTGCAGTGGAAGAAGATTTTAAAAGAATTTGGGAGAAAATAAGAAATATATTTATTTAATTAATTAATTAAAAATAAATAAATTTTTAATTAATTAGAATAATTTTTGATTATCATATCATATAATCTATTTTTAATTTCTTTATTATAAAAATTAATTAATTTTTATTTACCTTTACTTATATAAATTGTTTGTAAATATTCCTTTAAAAAATTTTTGTAAATTAATTTTTTATTTTATATTTTCGAATAAAACAACTAATCTACTAAACTACTTTTAATCAAAAAATAATAATTTTACTTTAAATAAATAACAATTTAGTCACTAAATTTTTTACTAAAGATTGGATAATACTGTTTAGAAATAACTTAAATTTCAGAAAATTAAAAAAAGATGAAAGAATAGTTAATGGTACAATGATGTTAGACCAAAAGGAGGTTGATGTAAAAAAGCGTTGATGGAACCTGACCGTAGGAACTATCCAAAACAGGTTGATTCTTTGAAATAGGATTTTAATATTTACGAAAAATCTCAGAAACATCCCAATGAGAGTTTTGAAAATTTTGAAAAATGCCAATAAGATTAACCCAAATAAAATAAAAACTATTTTTTAAATCACAACTTTAACTTAAAATGCGAAAAAGAGTACTTTCTTTCAACCAACTCTCAATTTCTAATGGCTGCAGCAACATGGTCCAAGAAAACATTACGTAAAGAAAATCCTTTTTCATGTATATTTTCACGTAATTTTTTAGCATTTTCTGCATAAATTAAATTACTAAATTTAAATATTTTATTTAAAAAATATAATTTCTAAACAAACTCATTCATAACATTGTCTATAGCTTCTCCTATTTTATCTGCAAGATCTCTACGATTTAACCAAATACCAATTTGTAAATGTTCAACAACCATTGAATTGTAATTTTGATCACCATGGAATGGAAGACAAATTATGGGAACACCAGCATACATAGCCTTTTATTTAAAAAATTATAAACAATTAATTATTTTAAAAATATTTTTAGATTTTATTCAATAAGATTGTCCTCTCTTTAAGAATTCGGGAAAGTTAAGAGGTTATATTATCTCGTGTACTATTTTCTACACAATTTCTAAAGTCAAAGTAAAAACAATATGACTGTATTTAATAAAATATTCACCTCAATAACACTATTCATTCCACATTGACTAATAAATATTTTCATGCTAGCTTGAGCTTAAATTTTAAAATTTTTTAAGAATATTTTTGAATTTCAATAATTATTTTATAAGTAAAATACCAAGTAATTTCTGTTGTTCAACTTCAGTTACTACTTTTACATTTTCTGGTACATTAATATTCTTTAATAAATATTCTTCAATTTTAACATAAAAATAACAATCTAGTAATGATCCAAATTTATTAAACATAACAATAATCCCAGGTATATCTTCTTCAGCTAAAGGTACCAATGTTCCCATAGAGAAAAGTCCAACACAATTATGCTAAATTAATATTTTAAATTAGAGTTCGGACAAGGAAATTATCCTTATTTTTTTAATTTGATTATTTTAATTCCGAATAATTCAGAGCTTATTATTAATTTAAATGAAAAATTGTTGAGTAATTAAAAGCACGAGGAATAATTAACAGCATGAGATATGGCTATAAATTTGATTTCCTTTATAATTAACCGTCAAGTCTTAAACTGCGAAGAAAAATAAAATTATATTAAATATTTTTAAATTGGTGAAAAACTAAAAAAATATTACATTATTCGTGATAAGCTTTTCTCCAGTCAATATTCCCTTTTCTTCAACAACAATACCTCCAATATAAATAATTTTACTATGGTCAGGAAAGAGACGGTATTTCCCTTCTTCATGTTGATTTACAAAATGAAATTTATTTTCTGTGAAAAGTTCGTTTAATGTTAGATTTTGAATTGGCGGTTCAATTCCTTTATTTGCCCAGTAATTAAATAATTCAAAATACTTTGTCGCATATTTTCTTAAATTATTATTCATATTTTCTTTCCTTTCTAAAAGATGATAACCGAAATTTGTTTTGTATCTTTCTGTTCCTATCTGCCAAATATCAGCATCTGAATAACCATCTCCAGGTTGTAAATTGATGAAATATATAACTATTAATTTTATATAAAAATTAAAAAAAGTATTTTGCTAACCAGGAACTTCATCATTCTCAAATGTTGTACCAAAAAAATAATTAAATCTTGGAGTAAGCAAAGAAGGAGAAACATTTATTGTATTTTTGATGTTGAGAAATTCAAAAACAGCAAAAGAGCCAACCATTCCACTAAATTCTCCTATACCCAAAGAATAATTTTGGGCAACCAAAAAATCTTTAATTCCAATATCCTCCATCAATATGAATAATCTCGTTTTTGAATATTTCTAAAAGAAATTTTAAGAATTCTTTTAATTTTTATTTTACCTCTAAATATTCCAACATATTTAAAATCATCGGTTAAACGAAATTTTAAATAATCGTCATAATTCTTTTTTCTAATCCAATCCTCATAGAAAGCATTTTTTATACTTTCTTTACTTATAGGCAAATTTATAACCTTAAAGTCATTACTTGAAGCTTCAGAACCGTTTGGTTTTGTGTAAACAAGCATATGCTTAAAATTAAAATAAAAAATTATTTTAAAGAAAAGTTAATTCTAAAATTATAAAATCTCTAATAAAAACACAAAATACTTACAACAATATATTTTTCTGACAAAATATTGGCCAAAGTTTTCTAAAAAATTTTTTATTCATAGTAATTTATTTTAACTTACATTTAACTCTAAATGAGAAAAATAAAAGTTATCAGTAATAAATAAAATGTATTTATTTTCAATTAAAGGCTCTTTTCCTGGACGATGGTGACTTGATGTTCCTTCACCTAAATATTGAACTATTTGAGGGATATATTTTTGAGTACCTTCACTCTTTCCAGAACTAGAACAAGCACCTCTTTTATGTCGACGGAGTTTTTTTTCATTTTTTGGGCATTTAATGCATTTCTTTCCAGCATTTATAGAAGGAATTAAAAGAAATATAATAATTAATAAAATGTAGAAAATTTAATTTTTTGCATTTTCTAAAAATTTAATCTATTATTTAAATTAATATCAGGAGAACCCCGTTTAAACCTCTGAAGACAATTTGAGAAAACTAAGCCAGATTAATCACCACTTTAATTAGAGCACTCTAAATAGTCTCTTTTAAATAGTCTTTTTATTAATTAAAACTTAAAGATTTTGCTAATAAAATAATTCTTGTTTTTATTATTGGATATAATTTTTAAAAATTATAAATTTTAATAAACCGAAAAATTACCAAATTTTGAAGAGGTTTTCGGTTTCGTTTAACCGTAACCGCTCAACCCTACTAATGAATAATATTATTAAATATTTATTTTAATTTTATTAAAAAATCAGTCAATAAATTTGAATTCACTTCATAATTATGTATGCCTAGGAAGGGTTTAATAATTTTAAAATCAATATAAAATAAAAAATTTAGGAAGAATGAGAAGGGAGGGAGGGGGATGATTTTTGATTTTTTATTAATGAATATTGATTAAAATTTTAAATTAGCAATCCGTCAATGGACTAAATGTAAGTTTTTTAAGTTTGAATAAAAACTAAAAAAGTTTTTTTTTCTCTTTAATCTAATAAAAATCCTAAATTTAAGTCTTTTAAAACAAAAAACTAAATTAATTTTATACTATTTTTTTTCAATTTTTTATTTTAAAAGATTCCTTTAAGTTCAACAGATTTAGCTCATTTATTTATTACAAGGTCATTTAATATCATTCTTTCTTGCGACGTTTTTAATTATTTTTAATTACCTTCTTCAACATAATTATTACAAAAAATATTTCTTTAATTTTACTTAAATCAAATAAATAAATATTAAAAAACATTTTAATTATCTTAAAAATTAAATTAAAATGAAATATAATCTAAATATTACTTTATTCTTCAATTATTAATATTTATATTATTTAATTATATTTTATTCTCTTTTAATAATTCATCCAAGTTTTTGCTCTCTTTTTTGTCCATATACGGCATATCCTTCTTCTGATTCTGGTATTTAAATATTTTATTAATATATTTAAGACTGGAAAAATTTAAATATTTTTCAAAATTTATTAAAATTCATTCTGTTACACCAAGAGGATTATAAATAGAATTTGAGTAAAACTTTGATTTTCGTTGTTTTTTACTTACATTCTTAAACTTTAACTTCGCTTAACCTCAATTACCATATACCCTAAAATACAGCCCACGGGGTCTGTATTTTTAAACTATCATCTAAAGGGGGCAATATTTTAGGGGCTTTAAGTTGGGGGGGGGGGCTGTGTTTTAGGAAATACGGTAGATTTCTCACAAATTTTGAATATGTTTTGTTCAATATAAACGGCTTTCTCATCAAAAAATTAATTAAACTTTTATTACAAAAAGTTTGTCTTTATAGATAATAATTACTACTTAAATTCATCCAAAAATTCATTTATTTTTTTAACAGAAAAATTACGTGTTGAAGTCCAAACACTTGATGACCCAATTCAATTAGGTCAACCAATTTATCGTTTAAAAAGAGCTGCATCTATCAATCTTGACTTTGAAGAAAATAATGTAGGGGAAGGAGGATTTCATTCTCCTATTGAAGAAAAACCTTTTCGTTTGTTTACCCGTGCTTTGAGTGCAGAATGTCCAAAAAGGGGTTGTTTACATGAATTGGCTTTGGCAGAACCTAGAGTACCTGGTAATTTTAATTTGAAATTTTAAAAAAAAAAAAAGGATTTATAAAATATTAAAAAATATATTATTTTGAATATTATAAGTAGATACGTTAAAATTAATTTTACTATTATTTTTGCTTCATGTTAAATAATATTTGTTTTATACTGAATTAAATTTAAAATAATTAAATAAATCAAAATTAAGGAAATTCTATCTTTAATTAAAAATATTTGACAAAAATATTTCAGAATTAAGAAAATTTAATAAATAATTTAAGGAACACTTTTTTACCATACGGACACAATAATGGGTAAAGTTATACCTCCTGGATTTTTAACAGTTGAGGCTAATCCAAGGCTATATTGTGCTATTGTGAGTGATGATTGTGGTAAAATTTATTTTTTTAATTAA
>ABLG01001621.1:0-24508 GCA_000172435.1 Meloidogyne hapla
CCAGGCATTTTTTGTCCGGGCTCTACTTTTAATAATACTATTCAAGAATTTAAAAATAAAATAAACTTTAAAAATTTTCTAAAAATTTTTCTGACAATTTTTTGAATTTTTCAAAGAAAAAAGAAAATAGTTAAATGATAAAAATACTGTTTATAGGCCTATAATAATACTTGATAGGTAGGCACTATTCATGTTCAATGAATTCAAAAAAAATTTTTTTTGAAGGGATAAAAATTAAAAAATGATCTCTTAAAAATTAAAAAATTAAATTAAAATTTTAAAAATTAAAAAAATAAGATAAAGAAAAAATTTGGCAACAAGAGGATTCGAACCTCCTAGAAAAATAAATAGGCTGTAGCACTAACCACTAGACCACAACTGTTCATGAAAATAGGCTATTTAAAATTAATTATATAATATAGGGAAGAAAAATGCCAAAATTTGGCACTTTGAAGGGCCATAACTCGGCCCAAAGTTCTATTTAGCAGATAGGATTAAAAATCCACAACAGAAACCGGGGTAGATCTACAACATATCCAAAAATCAAGTCGATCTTCCGCGGACACCCAAAAGGGTTTCCTTTGTGAGCCATGCACTCAATATGTTTTTTCTTCTTCGAATGCTTTAATCGTGTTCAGTATTTACTTTTCTTCCCCCATTTATATTGTCTCCGAAATTAACCCCACTTCAGTTAACAAAAGATCTCCCGTTTATATTCAATTCTTAATTTCAACAAACCTTTGGTTTTGGTGCAATCGGAGGAGGAATTTTACTATTTCCAACATCAATAATTGAAGGAATGATATTTGTCATTGGTTTTGGAATATGTGAAGACTTAATTTGTGGTAAATTAGAAGAAATTTCTTGTGGAGGAATGGGTGTTGAAGTAGCCAATGGTTTTTCTTGTCTCGAAGATTTAGTGGAAAATCCATTATTATTTATATAATTCGTTGCTTTTTGAGTTGGAGAAAAAGAAGTACGATTAACAAAATCATTGGTAGGTGAAGATAATATTTTTGCTGGTGAAGGGGGCAAAACACTTGAGAAATTGGTTGAATTGGCTGTAGTAACTGGAATTAACTTTGACTGTTGTTGATTGACATTATTTGATTTAATTTGGCTGGGTAACTAAAAAATAAAATTTAAAAATAAATTCTAATAATTTAAACCATTTGTTGCTTTTGTTGTTTATTTTCGTTGTTAACAGAATTATTTTGACTAAATATTTTTGGTTCTTCTCCAGGCGGGTATTCTATTGGTGTTGAAGAACGCAACATTTCTGGAGTAATTTTATTGCCATCAATCTCTGTCAAATTACTTAATGAACGATGATGACGTGGAAGAGGGAGAGGTGGCCTAGATGCAGAAAAAGCTGTTGTAGGATTGTTACGAAGACTTGAATGACGATTAAAGTGATGTTGTTGAAGTTGAGAAATATTTTTATTTTTAGGGACAGATGGAATACCTAAATAAATAATGTTTAAAATTCAAAGAAATATTTAAAAACCATTAATTATTGGCTTCTTTTGGGTTTGTTGTTGTTGATTATTATTAACCATTTCATTAGCTACAACACATAAAGATGGTAAAGAACGTGAAAGACTCAATTCACTAAAAGCTGTACTGCAAGCTAATGGAGTAACTTGAAGATTATCAATTTGGATATCAGGTAAATAATTGCCTCTTTCAATACCAACTGTTACATTAGTTCCTGGCAATCCAGTCAAAAGGGTTCGAACCTAAAAATTAAATAAATTGACAATTTCCTCGAAGAAAACAAGAAAAAAACCTGATCTAATCTAACACCAAATTTCACATTTGTTCCATCAATTGAAATAATTCGATCGCCTGGCAAAAGAGGACATTCAACACTTGTTTTTATTGCCGAAACAGAGAAAGGGTCTTGTGGCCATCTTCCATTACCAGATACTGTGAAAGGAACACATCCATTTCCATCACGAATAATTCGAAAAGAGTGACGTTCATTAGGTTTTGAATTAGCAGAAATTTGTTGTGTTGCAAGGCAGAAGGTTGAGCGTTGCTTAAAAATAAAAATTATTTAAAGAAAAGTCAAAAGTTTAACCATTTGATCATCAACAATTTGATCTCTTTCAACCAAAAATTCCAAAATATTTCCAGCATTTTGAATGAACTTTACAACATCAAAATGGCTAAGTCCTCGAATGTCGTCTCCATTAACAGCAAGTAATTGATCATCAACCCGGAATCCGGCTTTTTCTGATACACCACCAGGAACAAGTTGAGAAATGAAAAGACCGTTTTTGCCCTATAAAAAATAAAAATGTTAAGTTATATTCTTTAATAAGTTAAAGTTCCCCAGCCTTTATCCAATAATAAAACAATTAAATAACCTTATAAGGAAGGGAATCTGATCCTCCCACAATTGTCCACTGAAATCCGGCATCTCCTTTCTTTAATTGAATATTTTTTCTAACAGATTTTTTCATTTTCATTCCTGTTGTGTCTCCATTTTCTGTTGAATTTTGATTTCCTCCCAATAATGCAGGCAATAATTCAGATGTTGAAATTAATGAAAGAACTGATTGAGGTCGTCTTTTAAGAACAGAACGAAGTGGACGACTTTCCTCCGCAACAGCCTGGTCATTAGATCTATTTCCAGATATGCCCTGGGTCTTGAAAATATTATTTAAAAATAATTTTAAAAATCAAATATAGCCAGAAATATAATTAAATTAGAAAATCTGATTTGACAATTATTTGATAAAATAATTGTCAAAAGATTCAAAAATGAAACCTCAGATTTTTCACTTCTAGAAGAACCATTAGGAATAACACCAACAGAAAGTTCAGTAGAATTTCTATTTCGATTTTTTGGTGCAAAAGGCTTTGGATGTGGAGTATCATAACGTTCAAATTTCCCAATCGGAATTTTGTCTTCTTCAAATTCTTCTGCTCGATCACCAGCAAAACATACACGAGCACCTCCAACACAAGAAGAGGATTTATTTTGTGAAGATTGTTTTTGTGGTTGTTCTTGTTGAGGAAGTAGATAACATGTGAGCACCTTTAAAAAATAAACTTCTTTTATTTGATTGAAAAAGAAAATTTATTAATAAACATATAGGTTTTGTAATCTAATTTTTAAAGAAGGAGTTATTATTGTAAAAGTTAAAGTAATTTTATTTTTCAGAGTTATTAACGAAAGCCGTGAATATAGAAAAAAAGAACCAAAGGGAACAAAATTCCACTCAATAAAAATATTTGTTAGATGTAGTGGGAAATGCTATGTATTTTTAATATAGAGGTTCGAACTCCCATTGGATGATTATTTTTAAGAAAAACAAAACATCTTATTTTTGCAATTTTTACATGAGATTTCAAACCAATTATATTTTAGGAAAATTTTATTTAAAAAAACCTTAATATTCATAATCGGCTCATTTATAGTGCTTAATTTAGGCAATGATGGTTGATTAAATGAAAGCCACAAAGCAGAAAGTGTTTTGGCTTTGTAAAGGCACCTTTTAAAAAATAAATATTTTTTCTAAAATTATTTTTAAAAAATACGTCAATGTATAAGGTAAATATTTTAAATTATTGTCAATCAAATCGAGAACTTGTAAACTCTAAAAATAAATAAAATTTTTAGAAATTAATTTATTTAAAATTATAACATTTAATCGTCCAATTTCCATAGGTAATTCGTTTATTTGATTATGACGAAGTGAAAGAATTGTCAAATTTGAGCACCCACCAATTGTTGAAGGAATAGAACGTAAATTGTTTACATTAACATCCAAAAAGCGAAGCTTTAAATTTAAAATATTTAATTTTAAAAATTCACTGGGATAAAAATATTGCTTTAAAAGAACTTCTATAAAAATTAAGTCTGAATGGAAATATAAATTCCTCTAAAAATCAAAAAGGTGAAAAACCCGAGACCAAACCAGAAAAAATATGTCCCCATAAATCTAACAGAACTAAATCATTAATAGACGAAAAATATTATTTTAAACTTACTTTTGAAAGATTTCCAACACTTGCTGGCAATTCCTTTAATAAATTAAAAAACAGTAAAAAAAATAAAATAAACAAACATTAAGTCGATTTTCGCAAAGTATTAAATCTGTTAATTGAACACACGAACAAATAGAAGGGGTCAATTCTGATAAACAATTTTTTGCGCATTTGAGTGATTCGAGACGTTTTAATTGGCCTTCAAAGAAAATTTTAAATTAGAAAAATTCAAAAAAAACCAATAGAGCTAGGTAATTGTCTAATTTGATTTTCACAAATAGTCAATTCCATCAAATTTTTCAAATCACCAATATTCGCCGGCAATTCATTTAATTGATTTCCACTCATATCAAGTGAACGTAAAGCCCCACAATTTAAAAGACTTTCAGGCAAATGACTGACCATATTGCAATGAAGATCTAACATTTCTAAACTAACTAAACCTCCCATTTCTGAAGGAAGGTCAGTCAAATAATTGTCACAAAGATCCAAAACTTTTAAAAAACGTAAACGAACAATTGAGGGTGGCAAGGCACGTAATTCACATTGGGCAATATCCAAAAACTTTAAAAAAAAGAAAAGTTAACAAAAAATGGGTAGAATTAAAAAAGGAGGGTCTCGTAAATTTCGAAACCAATGCCCTCGAATCAATTGGACAATATTAAAATGAAAATAGATGTCCAATCAAAAAAGAACCCTTTATATTTCAAACAGAAATTTAAAAATTTAAAAAAAACCTGTAAATTAACAAGATGATCAATATCAGCAGGTAAATGTGTAATTGAATTATTTGATAAATTAAGACTTGCTAAATTGGTCAAATCCACAAATGATTTTGGAAAACTATAATTTTAGAAAATTAAAAGATAAAATAAATCTTTCGCCCAAAATTGTTTAATATTTTATCGTTGGTGGTCCCTTTATTCGTTAAGAAAAATAAAAAAGTGTTAAATAATGATTTAGGTTATTATTCCATTTAAAAAAGAAAATATTTTTTTGACTTCCCGAATGGTTTATTCTTTACAGTTATTTTTTATGGCGTAAGAACAAAAAACAAAACCTTTAAAAAATAACCCAAATATTAAAAATATTTTCGGAGATGGGCGTAAGATTCAAAAAAAATAATTAAAAAAATACCCAGTTAAAATATTTGTACTAATATCCAAACAAACAAGATTTTGACAATAACCAATTTCTTCTGGAATTTCAACAATTTCTATAAAAAATAAATTAATTAAATATTTTTTATTTAAAATTTTTTTATACCATTTTTACTTAAATTTAATTCTTCTAAAGAAGATAACATTCCAATTTCTGTAGGTATTACTTTAATTTTATTTTCGCTGACATCGAGTTTGCGTATTTTTGTACAACGAAATAAATCCTAAAAATTATTAAAATTAAGATTACTATGGATTTAAAATTAAAGAGAACAGATATTTAATTGAATGTGTGTAACGGGGACCTGTGGCTAGACAGGAAAATATTCTCGTTCTCGTGGGTAAAGTCCCAAGGAATTATGCCCTTGTTGCGGGGATTTAAAGATGGAAGACAAAGAAAGGGGGGAGGGTGCCACGAAGTTTAGCTGAAAGGACTTGTCCTTAAAACTAAATTTTTGGGGAAAAACCCTCCAGTCCCAAAATGAATCCCTTTCCTCTATAACCCTTAATAATTAAAAAATAATAATAATCATTACCGGTGGAAGTTCTTCAATAGAATTAACATTAAGCAATAATTCTTCAATATATTTTCTGCTTTTTATAATTTCTTTTGGCACACTTTCCAATTTAAGTTGGCTAAAATCTGATTGTTCAACAATGCCATTTTTACATGCAAAAAGTGATGAAGGAATACAAAAGAATTTCATTTAATTTTAAATTGCAATTTTCAATGTCAATTGAATTGATAAAAATAAATATGTATAAAAAATATATCGCAATTTTATTACGGCAGTGACCTAAAAATTAAACAAATTGATTATAATTAAATTAAAAAGTATACAAGAAATAAAAGAACAATTTAAAGAAATTTAATTTAAAGAGAAATAAGACTCAGTGTCACGTCACTGGTTAAGTGCCAATTGTTTTTTAAAAATAAAAATGGTATTTAGATCAGCCATCAAGGAAAATAATTTATTTTTTTAAGTTAAAGTTCTAAAAAAATTTGACACTTAAAAAATGCGACACTGAATTGTCTGTTACCAAATGTTTTTGCTTTTTAATTTTGGCATTTATTCAAAAAATTATAAAAATTTTGTATAGTAAAAATGCTTAAAAATCGTGCGCGAGATGAAATATTTGTATTGTATAAAAGTAAATTTATGTACAATGCTAGTAAATTGACCACAGTCGTAAATAATCAATTCAACCAAAAGCTGCAAAAGCAAAGGCTATACTGCGCAGTATGTTGTTCCATTCTAGGGTTGCTATAGGTACTTACAAATTAAAGGTGTAGGTGGCACGCATGAGTGAGTTCCGATTAATTTTATGGAATGAGAAAAATGTCTAGTAGTTAAGGGTACAAAAAACATCAAAAAACACCGAAATTGTACACATTCCCGATAATTTTTTTGGAGAGAAATATTTAGATGGGTAAACAAACACTCAACCAATCTCGACAAAAATCGATGACGGGAATTCTCATATTTACGAATAAATATAGCAAATAATAGATTATACACCTTTCCCCCGACGACAGACGAATGTTGAAAAGAAATGACCTTGTTTTCCAGGCCTATAGGTAGGTGAGTCAGCAAAACTGCGCTAGGCAGCGGCGACAATATTTTTGGAATTATTCATAGTATAGTTTCTAATAATTATTTATTACTAGACTAAAAATTCTAATTCCTTTCGATAAGCATGGAGAAATAATTATAGGCCTTTGTAAATTTCAAGCTATTTTAAAATGATAAGCAAAACAAACAAAAACTATCCATTTTGATTAAAGAATTATTTTTGATAGTTCTTTGCATATTTCAATTTTATACAATATTTATTTGAAAACATTAGAAATTGGAGTGAAATAATAATAATAAAAGATTTAAATATAAGTTGCGCAAAATTAGTAGGTTTTGAAAGGATTTTGTGGTCAGAAAAGGGTAGCACCAGGGCAACGGGTCTTGGACAAAAGTGAATAATAAAGAGCAAGAAAACATTTTTTAGAAAAATTATTCAAAACATTTTATGTTTGGCCTAACAAATGTGCAATAATAATTAATATAAATATTTTTTTTAATTAACAGAACATGCCATTAATGAAAAATAAACAAAATAATAAAAAAAACAGACCATAAGCATATTAAAAAAACAAGAATGATATAGGTGCAATAAATAAGAGAAATTGCACACAGAAAATAATTTTCGGAGGATATTGAAACTGAAAAATTATTAGGAATGCAAAAGTTCGCAAGATTTTTAAAAAGCGATTTAAACAAAACAAAAAAAATTAAAAAATTTGCGAACCCCAATTTCTAACAAATTTTAAAAATTTATCTCGTTGTTTCTGTCGTCGTGGCATTAGTAATTAATTTTACCAAATCTCCCGTACGTCTAGATTCAACGTCCATACTTTGAAGTCTTGCTTGTCTCCATTCTCTCCCTTAAAAAGTAAGGAATAAAACTTTTATTTTATTCTCTCCGCATAGGAAAAGATTTCACGGCACATATTGAGAAAAAATATTTTTCAACCAAAAAGTTCACAAGCTCTCAATTTAAATAATAACTCACGTTTCTCAATTTCCGCTGCTTTCTGGCTAAGAGAAGGGCTGTCTCTAGACAAAGGGGTGGTGTCAGTTGGTTGTTGCTCGTTAGTGCCATTTACCATGAATGGAGATGAAGCAATTCGATCCTTTTCAGCTCTGATTTCAACTTTCTTTGTGCGGATTATTGAAGGTTGGTCAGAACGGCTAAATAAACAAAAAGAAAATAAAACCAACAAAAATTATCAAAAACAAACCCATCCAAAAGAAAAGAGTCAAGTTGTTCAACTGTCGAATTTAGATGTTCTTCTTGTGGAGAAAAATCATTTAAAGCGTTGATTCTTTTATCATTATAACCAACTTCTCGAAGTCTTTCCATTTCTTGAGCACTAATTAATGGCTTTTTTGGTGGAATTCCAGGAAGGCGTTGTGACATTGATAAATTATTATTATTTGTTGAAACAGAATTAGCCGACTGCAAATGCTCGAATAACTTCAGCTTGGAGCTGAATGACGGGTCAGATATTTGCTTTGGATTATTCTGTTCAATTGAAGTTGTATCAACTTTTGTTGTGTCAAGAACTGTCTAATAAAGAAATAAAACAATTATAATCTGAAATTAATAATTGTTACAAACCGAATTCGTAGCTTGTTGATTCGGAGCAAAAGTAGAGTGATTGACAAAATCATTTACTGGAGTTAATATTTTCGCTGGTGAAGGTGGCAAAATTGAGAAATTTGTAGAATTAGATGTAGAAATAATTTTAGATTGTTGTGGATTGGTTTGGTTAGACAACTAAAAGAATAAATAAAATAAAAAAACATTAAAATTTAACCGTTTGTTGTTTTTGTTGCATATTCTCACTGTTGACATAATTATTTTGAATAATTTTTGGTTCTTTTACAGGAGAATATTCAATTGGAGTTGATGAAGATAACATTTCTGAAACAATTTTACTGCCTTTTTCAATTTCTGTTAGATTGCTTTGTGAACAATTGTTATTTGAAAGTGGTAATCCTATGTCAGTTAAAGTAGGCGCATTTAAAGATGTTGGAGAAGTCGCAACAGTAATCGAGGATATTTGTGGACGAGGGGCGGAATTGACAGATGGAAGGGATAAACCATCACAAATAAGTAAGCGGACAGCCCCTGGGGAGGAGCGTCGAAATATTTGAGCGGCTTCCTCTTTTGTACAGCCTAGCAATGAGTCATCATTAACCTGAATTTGAAAGAATAAAATAAGCTGTAATTTTTATGATTCATTCAAAAATAAAGTTGAGAATTTTAGAGAAGAAAAATGAAACTTTAATAGATCGTAATATAAGATAAAAATAAAAACCTCCAATATTCGCAAACCAACGCAAAGCCCAACATCGCTTATTGCTGCAGGCCCCATGTCTTCAATTCTCTCAATAAATATTCCTTCATCTGTAGAATCTTTAGGATTTACAGGCGCACCACCAATTCCTCCACAAATGCTCAACCCAAGCGGTTCTTGTCCTTGACGTTGAATAATTACAGAGCGCAATCCTTTTGGCTGTGGTTCATGACAAACAGTTAAACGGATCGAACAACCAGTTCGCTTGAGGATCTGATTTTAAATAAAAAATTGGCTTAAAGATTGAAGCTAATTAAAACCTCAACAGCCTCATTATGTTTTGCACATGAAATATCAGCATCATTAACTTTCAAAATACGATCGCCAATTCGTAAACGTCCACAAATTGCAGCTGGTGAACGATGTGTTATTTTTGAAATAAAAACACCAGGCTTTGAAGAGGAACCAAATGGATGAGAGCAATGATCAATGCCACCGACAATTGATAATCCAAGAGAATTAGATGTACTTTCTCTTGCGAGAACAACATCTTCTATAGATCCATCAATTATAATAGAATTAGGAGGGGGATTTTTATTTGTAGATGTTTGTTTAGAAGTAAGATTAATATATTCATTTTGCGCAACTGGAAGAGAAGAAAATGAAGTGTTAGCAGTAGTAGCAGAGGTTAAATGTGGTGAAGGCGCTGTTGCTGCTGGAGTTGTAGTGAATGAGCTTAAAGTTGGAAATGATGATTGTGGATGATGAGGAGGTGATTGGGACGAAGGTTGTACATAAGTTTTTGTTGAGGCAGGGGTTGAAAAGCTGGAATTATTATTTTGAGACGAAGCTGGAGTGTTGGTAATTCTAGGAACTGAAGCCGGCGTTGATTTATTATTTGATAAATTATTCGAAGGAATGCTCGTTGCAGGGCCTGGAAATAATTCTTAATTAAAAATCAGATATTTTAAAATAATCTAATACTTTGAATTGCCCCGCTTCTTCTTCTTTCTATAAGAAGTTCCAAGGCAACCGATTGCTGAATACAATCAACAGCACTTTGATGTCGTTTTCCCAGCATGGAAGTTCCATTGATTTCAAGCACTTTATCACCCGGACGCAATCCAGCACGTTCAGCTGCTCCGCCAGATACAAGTTTTGATATGAAAATTCCAGAATCATTCCCCTGAAAAATAACAAATTTAAAATTAGAAAAAAGGTAAAATGTAACAATCAGTACGGGATTTTATCGTTTCATTTCTAAATCAGAGCCCAATGCTCTTTCCCAATTTCATCACATTGTCACAATTTACAAAGAATTTATACCACTTAACTACCACATATTAAAGGAGTCAAAAAGAAAACCACAACCAAATTTCATTCACTTATTTTTATAACAAAGTTAAAGTTAACTGAAATGATTTTAGATAATTTGAGGTATAATCCTAAGTTTAAAATTTATTTAAAACTAACAATAAAAGGTGTAGATTCAATACCGCCAGCAATTGAAAGTCCCAAACCACCACCTCCTCCATCTCCACGCCGAACAACGACCCGTTTTCTATCTAACATAATTGCTTCTCTACTGCTACCTCCTTGCGCTGCCTGAAAATTAGAAAAATACAATGAAGTTGATAAAATTAAGTTACATTTTTGAGTAACAAATAAAGCAACAAAAAAACCAAAAATTTTTTAAAACAGAACAAAGGGTATAAAAATGAGTGAATTAAAAAACCGAAATACATAAAAGGAGAAAATGTTAAATATAATTTAAAAAATGTAAATATTTTCCTTTCATACCAGGGATTAAGCCAGAAATCTAAAATGAAGCAACATAATATTTTTAACCGCAAAAATGGACAAAAACGAAGAACGACGACTCTACCTGAATTCGCATACCGTCATTTTGGTCGATTCCAGTTGTAACAGGAACCGGTTCCCCAACAGCATTCGCTGGTGTTTTTGGCAATTGTCTTCGATTTGCTTGATGTTGTGAATTATCACCACTTTCAGCAGCCGCTGCTGCTGCCGCAGCACGTTGACTTTTATAATGTGGAGTATTGACTCGTTTAAGTCTGCACTCATTTGAAGATGATTCTTCTTTTGAGGTAGTTTTTCCATTGTTGAAAATTACAGCTTTTTGTTGTTTTTGAGCTGGCTTTAAATTAAGAAAAATTTTTGAAATTAAAACGTCAAAGAATAATTTTGTATAATGATAAAATCAAAAACCTGTTTAGGTGATTTTTGCAGCTCAATAATTGGTTGTTGATGTTGAGGTTCAGAAGATGGTTGCATGCGTGAAGGATATTTAAGTGCTGATCTTGGAAGAGTACTTCTCTGTTCAACAGCAGTAGATGTGGAACAACCGGGCTCAACAGCATGTACAGAACTATGATCCTGACTAATTTTCTTAACACTACCACTGAGTACGATTGTTTTTGGATGCTAAAAGAAAATATAAGTAATTTAAATATTTATTTTAAAAAATAACCTCTTCAACTTTAGCAGCAATATGTCCATCAACATGTTGTTTTTTGTGATGTTTTGAAGTACTAGCACTTGTAGAAGAAGAACTTGGCTTTGGATGTGGAGTGTTTTTTCTTTCAAATTGTTGAGCTTTATCAGCACTGACTTCCTCCCTCTCTGCTTCATCTACACCAAAGTGAACTTTAGGACCACCAACAAACCCACTTGATTTATTTGAATTTGGTGGCTGTGAATTGCCAGATTCTAAAATAATTTATTTTTGAAGATAAATATTCAAAGGATATTACTTTGAGACTCCACTTGAGGCAACAAATAACAAGTTAATATTTTTATCCCACTTCTCGAGTCAGTTTCTTGTTGGAGACGAACAAGTGCTTGAGATTGATTTTCGGATAACCAAAGGGCTTGTAATTCTCTAAGAACATTTATCTACAAGGAAATTAATTTAAAAAATCAATTTGTATAAAAATAAAGAAAAACAAAACTGTATAGGGTAAATGTGTAAGCATATTATTACAAACATCAAAAACTTTTAATTTTGCCAATTTTCCAATTTCCATAGGTAATTCTTCTAATTGATTATTTCTCACTTGAAGTACATTTAATGATTGACATTCACCTATTAGAGAGGGTAATTGCCTTAATTGACAACGATCCAAATTTAATGTTTGTAAACATTTGAGATTTCCAATAGAGCTTGGAAGTTCCTAAAAAAATTTTAAATTCATATTCAAGAATTAAAATTTACGGTAATAGGGTTCTGCTGTAAATAAAGCTCATTTAATTTAATACAGCCACCAATAGCTGGAGTAACAGAACCAATCATATTATCGTCCATTTTAAGAATAAATAAGCGCTTGAGACGACCTAATAATTTTTAAAAATATTGTTTAAGTAAAAAATAAAACCTATAGAACTTGGTAATTCTCTAATACAATTATGAGAAGCAGTTAAATCAACCAAATTTGAAAGATCTCCAATATCTTCTGGCAATTGAAAGAGTCGATTCGATGTTAAATCTAATTGTTCTAGACGGGTACATTGAAGAATTGAATCAGGCAATTTTTCAAGACTGTTTTCGTCGATATATAATTCTTGTAATGAACGTAGAAAACCAATTTCGTTAGGCTTAATAAAAATTTATTTTTAAGTTTACATCGACAATTCGCAATAAAATAATTTTAAAAAATCCAAACCAATTCATCCAACTCGTTTTGTCCCAAATCCAGTCTCTGCAATTGTTTTAATTCAGAAATAGATACAGGTAAGGCTCGCAAATGGTTTTCTCTAACTTCCAAAGATTTCAATGATATCAACTTTCCAATATCTTGAGGAAGTTTAGTTAAGGAAATGTCGTTCAATGAGAGTTGTGTAAGTGAAGTGCAAAGAGTAATTGAATCGGGAAGACGAGCAATTGGGTTGGAGGAAATGTCGAGGACTTGAAGATTTTGACAAATCCTTAATTCCTCTGGGAGATCGGATATATCTGAAATTTGTTTTAAATAAAGTGAAGTTAAAATTGATTTTTTGAATTCTTTAAGTTCTGACAGCTTTTTATAAGAAGTCCCAAAAGAAATAGAGAAAAATAAATTCGAGAACAAGTAAAATTAAAAACAAGAGAAAACTAACCATTTCTACTTAAATTTAGCTCAATCAAATTTTGCAGACCAGAAACTTCAGGAGGTAAACGATGAATATCGTTGTCGCTCAAACCTAGTCGTTGAAGCTTGTGAAGCCGAAAAAGTGATTTTGGGAGGGAATTAATGTGATTCTTAAAAATATTTTGTTAGAAAATTTTAAAACTTAAAAAACCATGTCAAGAAGTAATTCCTCAAGTGAACGTGCATAACGTTCAAGATCGCCAGGAATTGTTTGGAGATTACACTGGCGTCGATCAATTAAATCAATTTGGCGATTGCAGGCGAAAAAAGGCATGCAAATGAAAGAAGGCATTTTTGTAAAAAGTTTTGTTGCAAAAAATTAAATTCTTTTGCTTTTTTTGATAAAAATTTCAATCAAAAATTTTTGAAAAAATAGTTGTTTACATTATCATTTCAAATTGATAACAAAAATATTTTTGTTTAATTTTAAATGGCAGTTATTGATATGATCTAACAATCATTTAATAAAAAAATTGATAAATAAAAAAAATTAGAATTGTGGTCCTTTAAAAGAAAAAATTTAAAGAATTAAAATTAAAAAAATATTTTCTAGGTCTAAAATAAAATATAACATTAAGAAAATTATTTTTTAAAATAATAAATTCAAAATTGAATATAAACGATATTAGGGCGATGAAAGGATTTACATAAAATTAGTTTTTATTGTTAGAATATAGAGTGGTGGGAAACGATTTCGAGTGTAAAATATTGAAAACTAATTTTACAAAGAGATAATAAACGAAATTAGACTTTATGGGACAGAGTCTAAAAATGTTGCGATGTTATGAAAACAAAAAATTCTTGAAATTTTAAAGGTTTTGCCATTAAATCACTTTACCGTTATTAATGTTGGTATTTGGAAAAATTATTAAATTAAACATTTTGCCAAAAAAAACAATAAATTTACGCTAAAAACTTTAATTTAAAATAGGACAACATTCATAAAACATTTTGAAATAGTAGGCTAGAGTTTCAGAGTATTACGGGATAGTATAAAAGCAAAACATTTTTAGTATAAAAGCTTCCATTTAGGTCAGTCATTTTGGCCTCAGCGGTCAGCTAGTCACTGCCTTTCTTTTTGATCTGCGGCCTAGCTGATTTGCGGCAAAGCTAGCCACTGCCTGCTTCGGGCTTGGGCAACCTGGCTTTGTCCGCGATAGCTGCCCCTCTGGTACTAGGTTGTATTCATCAGTCGGCACAAGTTGTCGGCGGTGTTTCCCTAACTAGAGTTTTGTTAGCCTCTGGCACAATTGTTGCAATTGTTGTCTTTGGCTGAGTAGGTTCTTGTTAGCCACTGCCTGCTTCGGGCTTGGGCAACCTAGCTTGAACCTACTGGCTAGGTTGTATTCATACACATCGGTCGGCACAAAAACACACACACAGTACAAGGAGTATATCAACAAGCTTTGTCCGGGACTCGAACTGACGGGGCTGGAGGATTTTATAGTCTAATCCTCGATTATTATGCATATATGTCTCTCTGTACGATTTTTTGTTGTCAAACAATTAATAATCGTATCTTAATTGTTTATCAATCATTTTTTCATTGATTAAACACGATTTTAAAACATATGGTTGAACCAACTCGGAAGTGGAAGAGAGAAGGAAGTGGAGTCGTGCAAGGAAGTGAAGGAGTACACGGAACTCGATGAGAGCAAGAAAGTCACCCAGATTTAATCCAAACCCAAAAGGATCTGAACCCCACTTTGAATTATCTTACTGCAAATTGTCTACTGTCCGATTGTCGTGCCACCAACTATTACGGTTTTGCGCAATAAAAACGCGAAAATAATAAAAGAAAAACAATTCAAATGAGAAAATTTTATTTTAAAAGAGTGCCAGAAATTTTCTTATCTACATTACACTTTCCATTCCAAAAATAAAGCTTTGCTTTTACGTAATTAATTAAAAGGGAAATGTTTTAAAAGGCTGTGTGTGTGTCTAGTCACGGAAATTAACTGAAGAAAAATAAAAAATGTAACAATAAAATGAAAATAAAGTTGGAAAAAGGTTGACACAAAATAAATATTAAAAATAAAATTATTGAAAAAAAAAAACAGGAAATGAATTATTAATGGAATAATTTAGAGTTAAATTGAGAGCTAAAAAATAGAGCTATAAATTGTCAGAAATTTCAATAGAAAATCGTCATTGTCTCATTGTAGACAATTCATTCAGTGAATTGTTTTATTCGGTTAACTGTCTTGTCACCGAAAAATTTAAAATAAAACCTTTCATCTTTTTCACACACACGAGACTATTAAATTGTGCAAAAACGCGGAAAAAAGTATTAAAATTGTTTCATTTGATGGATTGTTTAAATAAAAAGGATGATTTTATGACGAATATACAGGAAAAAGAATTGATTTACTTGTTAAGTGGCGCAAGGACTAATAGTATAAACAGAGGGAAAGCATTTCATTTCCGCTTTTTTGCCAGTCTTTTTATTGTTCACAAAAAGAGTATAAATTCTGTCTGTGCATTTCACTCAATTTTCCTTTTTTGCTTTTAGCTATTGAGGAATTTGGGATGCATTGGCATTTTTACTAGTTTTTGTGATGAATAGAAAGAAGATATGCATGCAACAGGGATTGGATGTTTGGGCGCAGCAAAGTTTAGGTGGGAGTTGATAAAATAAATGAGGGCTTAAAGCCGTTAAATTTTGTGTAAATACAATTAATAGTGTTAACTAACTTTTCTATAAATTTCAGAATTTTTAGTTATGTAAGAGGGAAGTTATGGACAAAAATATTGAATTCTTCTGAAATACTTAGCCAAAAATTCTAAAATCTTTAGAGAATGTAGACAACCTCATTAAGGATATTTATGCAAAATGTCACAATTATAGGGCGAATTATAAGAAAATTTATAAACACCGCACCCAAACGTGAGGTGGATAACCTCAAGTAATAAAAAAAGAAATAAAGGAGATATTTATTGTTAAATTTAAAACAATTATTTTATAAGGTTTCATAAATTAAAAAAGTGTTTCCCTACAATTATTTAAAAATTTTGATTTAATAAAAAGAGAAAATAAATATTTTTATAAAATTTGTCTAACACAAAAAGTCAATTTAAAGACAGAAAAATATTAAAAACATATATATCTTTTCTACTAAATAAAAGAAGCGCATTTAAAAAAGAGAAGAAAAAAGAGAAAATGGCCAAGCATGATAGAAATTTGGCAATGAAAAAAAAATTTAGGGGAAAATTTTCTTTTTTTTCTAGTTTTAGTCAGTCATTCAGTTAGTGGTTCTCTTAAAAAATATTTTTATAGTCTTTTTATTTATTTTTCTATGTTTGTTCTCTATATTTCACGTGGCTGGACTAATATTATAAATGGGCCAAGAGAATAGAAAAGTACTACAAGTCAATTTCTTGGACTTTTTTATCCGAAAATAATGAGGACAACTTACTGAAATTGACAATTCACGGATTGGACATTTTACTGAATAATTCGGTACTTTCAAAGAATTGTATTTTCTGTGAATTGTCGCGTCAAAAAGATAAGAAATGTAAGGGGAATAAAAACTTAGCTTATTTATTTTCTATTTTATCCAATCATTAATGCATAAATAAAATGTTGTTTTTAAAGATTTTTAAAAAAATCTTTAAAAAGGAACTAAAAAAAGTTTTTCTATAAATTAATAATTAAATGAAAAAATAAGTTTTTGGAAAAGAAGGTTTAAAAAAATATTTAATAAAAAAAAATTAAAAAAAATAAAGAATAAAGCTAATAAAAAATGAAAATTTTATTTTAAAATATTTTTATTAACAAAAAAGATTAAAAATAGAAATTCAAAAGTAGGATCAGATTTTTTAGTAAAAAATTACAAAAAATCCGGATTAGCCTATTTGAGTTCTGAAAAGTTAAAAATTTATTTTAATCAAAATAAATTGAACCAAAAACCTATTTAAATAAACAGAAAAAAATTAAAAATTATTTTTAAATCATTAAATTTAACCAGACATTTAAACTAAAACAATAAAAGTCAACAATTGTTTGCGCGTCTGGTGACTAAATTAAATAAATAAATATAATTATTTAATTCTTAATTTGTTGAATTGACATTAAGGATTAAAAATAGAGCAAAGAACAAGAAAAAATAAATTATTTTTATATAATTTTTGGATTTATTTAAAAGCAGTTGGCCTATTAAATGAGAGAGAAAACACTTGAAAAAAATAAAAATACTAAAAATGAGTCCACCACATGATTAAATAGAGAAAAAATATAAAAAAATTATTTATTAATTAGTTAATTAAAAATAGAAGAAGAAATGATTTTTTGAGTAAATATTTATTTTATTTATTTTTTAAAACCAAAAAGAAAATATGTAGTAAAATAAAAATAAAAATATTATTTTTAATTTTTATGGTAATTATATAGCTATTGAGGTGTGAATCCCACAATCCTTAGGGAATTATTCGTTCACGGAAAATGGAAAGGGAATTTATCCCAATGTGAGTGAATAATGAAGGGTTAAAGGATTGATATATGAGTCCGGAAATTTGGGCTTTGGAAAGATGGGCACCAAGATTTTTCAGAAAGTTGGGCTCCAACTTTCCAGTGCCAAAAAAACTGAGATATAGCTCGTTTCTTAAAATAAATTAATTCAAAAAAATTTATTATTAAAATAATTTTTAAATCATTAGAGAAATTTGATAACTATAATGAGGATAATTGTGCAAAATTTCACATTTCTAGAGTTTTATTTGGCTATTTTATTATTTAATGTCATTGCGCCTATTTAAGTTTATTAAGAAAAAAAATAATTTTAAATAATTAAAAAAATAAATTTCAGAATTTTTTCAAAGGAAATAAATAAATAATTCTGATATTTTTTTTCGATCGAATTTCGGAGGAAATAAAAATTGGGTACTTTTCTGTTATCCCGCCCCCCCCTCCCTATTTGAGTCTCAGAAATAATCCTTTTTTTCCTGTCAATCATTTATTTTCCTTGAGCAATATAAGTGAAAAGTAATTGTATGAGTAAAAATTAGTGAGTAAGAACTAGAAAGGAGGCATATAATCCGCAATTCCATTTAAAATTTCATCAAAAAAGATTTGTTTGTTAATCATAGCGTGGCGTCTCAAAATGAAACAAATGATTTGCATTTTTATGCAATTGCGGATTATATGCATTTTACTCATACAATTACTTTTCACTTATATTGCTCAAGGAAAATAAATGATTGACAGGAAAAAAAGGATTATTTCTGAGACTCAAATAGGGAGGGGGGGCGGGATAACAGAAAAGTACCAAAAATTGATATAAAAAATAAAAAGAAAATAAAAATTCTGCTTTTTTATTATTTTTAGTGTAAATAGAAAAAAAAGATCATTAAATGAAAAAAATAAAAATAATGTTTGTTTGTGTGCTGTCATTTCGTGATTAAATGATTGAAAAACGAAAAAAAAAGAATGGAATTTATGTGTTTAAATAAAAAAAACAATTAAATTGGTAATTATTATTTAAATTATTATTTTTTTTTAAATTGGAAATAAATAAAAAAAAATAAATATTTTAAATTAGGTAAATAAAATTAAATTAATTAAAATTAAAAATGATTTCCTTCCGGAGCAGGACAACTAGGCGCGGTACAACTAGGCGCGTACGACTAGGCGCGGGACAACTAGGCACCCCATGTTAAATATAAAAATTAGAGACATTTTAAATGAATAAGCCAAAACATTTAACCCAAACCCACCTGACCATAGGTTCTGAATTATTTAAGCCCGGTTATGAAACCCATTTGCCCATTTGGAGACGAAAATAAAGAAATACATGGGCGCCTAGTTGTACCGCGCCTAGTTGTCGTGTACCGTTTCCTTCCCGTTTAATGATTTCCCTTCCCGTTATACCCTAATTAACCTTTCAGACAAAAAATATTATTTTACAATTTTTTATTAATTATTTTTTATTATAATTTAAAAAAAGACAGAGCACTAAAAAGACCACAAATTACAAAAGAAATATTGTGCCGAAAATCAATGTTTTTTAAGGTTACCCCCATTTCTTCTTCAATTTTTTGATAGTTTCTTCTTATCATTTTTCACTTACTCTATCTCACAAAAATAAAGGATTATATATTTTTCTCCTAATTTTTGTCAATAAATAAAATTAATAATTAAATATATCTAGAAAATTAATTTTAATTTTAGATTTTTTCAAAATATTAAAAATATTTTTATTTTTATAAAATACGCAAATTTGTGCAAATTAATTATGACATCAATTCAATCAGTAAATTAATATTAATTAAAATAAATTATTTTTATTTATTTAAATAGTTAACATCAAATAATCAACAACAAAGAGAATGTTTATATAAAGTTTTAGTAATTGGTGATATGGGAACAGGCAAAACATCATTAATTCAAAGATATATTCACGATTCATTCCCTTCATTATATAAACCAACAATTGGCGTTGATTTTGCCACAAAACTTATTCAATATGACAATACTTTAATTCGACTTCAATTTTGGGATATTTCTGGTGGGTGTTTATTTTTTTATATGAAATATTTTAAAAACAAGTTTTAATAATCAAGTTGGAAAAGTTTAAAACAAAATGTTTAGATTAAAGTTTTTGTTGTGAAACATTTAAAGTTGAAGAAATAATTTAAGTTTATTTTTCCAAGTTTTTAGGTTTTCAAGTTTTACAATAGTTTTGTAATTTAAAGTTTTAAGTTTTAGTTAAAGTTTATTTTAAAGTTTTAATAAAAAAAAGTTTAATAAGTTTTAGTCAAAGTTTCTTTCAAGTTTTCAAGTTTTACTTGCAAGTTTCAACTTTTTAGGTTTTTAATTTAAAGTTTACTTATAAGCTTGCCAAGTTTTAATTAAAGTTTTATTTAAAAATAATCTATTATTTAAATAATTATAAAGGCAGTCTATATCAAAAAATTTCTTTATCTTTCCGAAATTGGGGAAATTGAAGTTGAAGGTCTAGTAGTGTTTGTAGTATCAGTAATATTTGTATTAGAATAAAATCGTGCCAATCCTCTAGAAAATTTTCCTTCTTGTCTTTTATGTGATGGACGTAAATTATTAATTTCTTCGGGATTTTGGCTGTTTTTTTAAAGATTAATTAAATAAAATTATTTTTAATTTACTTTTCTTGAGGATTGTCAATGTAAGGCAAAGCATTAAAAATAGGTTCACCAAAAATCCTTTTTGTTGATTTGTAAATGTACTAGAAAATTAAAATTTTTTCAAGTTTTAATTTTTATTTTCAAGTTTCTAAGTTCAAGTTTATTTTAAAGTTTTATTAAAGTTGTAAAAAATTTATTTTTCAAGTTTTATATTTTAAGTTTTGCTTTTAAGTTTATTTTTTTCTATTTTCTATTTTATCTTTACCGGATTTTCATCAGCAGACCAATAAAGTGTTTGTTCTTCTATTGGTCGTATTGCAAATTGCTATAAAAATATATTTATTTTTAGAGTTTTATTATTTTTTCTAGAAATATTTAAAAGTCTTTTATTTTTTTCGATTTTTTTTAATTTTTTAAATAAAAACAAACAAACATGTAATTCAGGGCTAGGAGGGCTAATAAAAGATGAACCAGGAATAGCTCTATTAAAAGTATTATCATCAATAGGGCTTGTAGTACAATAACTAATTAATGATGGAAGTTGTGAATTTCTTCTAATTTTGCCGTGGTGAAGAAGATAAGAACAACTTTTTAATCATTTTTTAAAAAAATATTTTAATTTACCGTAAAATACAAATAGTCCCAAAAATAATTTGTAAAGAACAAGCAATTGCTGAAAGACCAGCAAAACATAAAGAAATAATTAAAATAATTTTTTGTTTATTATTAAATCCAATAGAAGCGCGTGCATTAAAAAGAATTTGCTTTAAAAAATATTTAATTAAATTTTAAAAATTTTTATTTTTAATTTTACTAAAAAATAAGTATTTGTAATTGTTGAATTGAGTGTAAAAAGTGCTAAAGAAGATAAAATAATTTGTAATAATATTGCAGGCAATAAAAATTGAGAATTTTTTAAACAAATAATCTGAAAATTTTAAAGAATTTTTAAAGATTTTTATTTTTTGTTTTTAATTTTGTCTAGATTTCTGGATCAAGTTTCAGAATTTTTTGCTGTTCTAATTTTATATAGGAAATTTTTAAGATTTTTTTAAGTCGAAAGTTTGTTTGGGGAAAGAGTTTTAATTGTTTTTATTTTTTATTGTGTTACAGTCCTGCAAAGGCTAAAATGTTTTTTGTCCCACTTCAATGTTATATTAATTTTTATTAGAATGACCTAGTTTTAATTTTTCCTAATATTTATTTAAATACCTGAATAATAAAAACAGTCAATCCCAACAATCCATTACCTAACCGATAATATTGACTTTGTTCTAAAACTGCTTCACCCCAATTCCATTTATCTATTTCAAAAAATATTTCACTTCCAATAATTGTAAAAGCATAGAAAAGTGCACTTATTGAACAACAAAAATGTAAAACTGTTAAAAATATTTTTTAATTTTTTTCCTTCATTTATTTAATTTTTCCATTTTTTTTATTGGAGGGTTGTCTTTTATTGTGGTTGTACTAAAGGTTTGGGGAACATTAAGAAAATCAAAAAAAATTTAAAAATAACAATATTCTCACCCCCATATTTTCTTTCACTTTTCTTCTGTTTACTCAAAATATTTCCAAAAACAAAAACTCCATAAATTGAAGTAAAAAAGGCAAAAAATAAAATAATTGTTTGAATTCCAAAAAGAATTGATTGGCCATATCTACTTCTTTTATCAAAAACCCTTTCATTTGAATAATCTTGGTGGGTAAAAGATTGAAATGTTAGCCAAAAACTTAAAATTGTTTTTTCGGCACAGACAGAAAGTGTTAGGGCATTTAATGTAAATTTAATAATTATTGAATTTCTGAAAAGAGAGAAACTTTAAAAATAAAATAATAAATAACCTTTGTCTATAATTTGTATTTAATAATCCTGTACAAAATAAAAGAACGGCAATCCATAAAAGATCACCTCCAATATAATCACCTGTCCAGGATAATTCTGATAGGCCCACACCTAATAAACATATGAGCAATAATGTCCATAAAGAGTAGAGAAAGGCAAGAATTCTGTGTTTTTGATAAAATTATTTTTAAGTTAATTTTTATGCCAATTTTCTGATTTCTGTGTTTTTGTTATTTTTATGTTTTGTGTTTTGGTAATTATTGCACTTTTTTGTATTTTTAAGTAAGTTTTGAATTTTTTTGTAATTATGTATTTTAGTATTTTTATAAATTTAATTACAGTTTTTGTATTTTTTTATATTTTAAGTATTTTTAGAAACATTTTTTCTTTTATTATTTTTGTATTTTTGGTATTTTTTACTATTCAGCATTTTTTCTATTTATTAATGTTTCAAGTTTTTGAAAAGCAAGTTTGAATGTTTTTATTTTATAATTAGTTTTAATTTCACCTAGTTTTCCTTGTAATATCCAAATCAAAATTATTTCCTCCTTTCTTTGTTATAGACTCGCGTAAACAAGAAGAAGCTAAAATACAAGTACAAGCACAAAGTAAAGATAAAATAGACATTAAAATAATTAATATTCCATGAAAGATAACTATTGTATATTGAGGATATGTTATTGAAGCAAATGAAGATTCTTTGAAAAGATTTTTAGAAAATATAAATTTTTAAATAAAACTAACGAGAAGCACTGAAAGCTATTCTATAAGCATTAATGTCTTCTTTATAAAAAGGAAATGAATTGTTATCCACTGATTTTAGGCTCCATATAGCAACTATTAATGAAAGACCAATGCTAACCTTTTAATAAAATTTTAAAAGTGGGAGTCAAAGAGGGAAGAAAAATTTAATAATTTCCCCTAAACCTTTAAATTCAAAGTTTTGTGTGTTTTATTGTAAATTGCATATAAATCCATTATTGCACTTCCAATACCAAATAAAGAACTTAATTGGTCCAAAACTAAACGAAAATAGTCTTGACGTAAAGCTATTTGTGTATGTTCAAATTCCACAAAAGCAGCTAATCCTAGACAAGCAATTGATGTTAGCTTGAAAAGTATAATTATTTAAGAGATTTTTTAAAGTTTATTAGAATTGTTCTGATAATTTTTGTATTTTCTGTATTTTTAACTTTATTTAAAGTTTTGTATAAACATTTTTGTATTTTAATGTATTTCTAAATTCTGATTTTTAAATTCTGTATTTTTCTCATATTTTTATTAATCATTTTTGTATTTTTCTTTCCCTACCAATTTTCCAAAAGAAGCACCAAAAAGTAAAATTTGATTAAATTTTGCTTTAATTCTATCATCTGGCCAAGCTGGATACCAAACATTTTCTATAGCCACTAATCTATCTAAAAGTGCTAATGAAATAATTGCCAATAAAAATACAATAAATGAGAGAATTGACATTGAAATAGAAATTAACTTTAAATAAAGAATTAAATTTTTAAAATTAAATTTAAAAGTTTTTACAATTTTTGGAACAAAATTTGTATTTGCAGATGTTGTAAATTGAATAATTGAAGTAAATTGTTCAAATCTTCCATTTAATTGTTTATTTAGGTGAATAAGCTTTAAAAATATGAAAATATTTAATTCTGATTTTTGTATTTCTTCCAAATTTCTGATTTTCATAATTCTGATATTTAATCTCTGATTTATAAAATTCTGATTTTATTTTCTGATTTTTATATTCCGAGTTTATTCCGATTTTTTTAAATTAGTAAATTCTGGTTTTATTCTGATTTTTATAATATTCTGATTTCTTTCCCTCAATTATTCTTTTACCTTATAAGTTGTAAATCCATAAAATATAGCTGTTCCCAAAGCAAATAAAGCAGTTAAGCAATATAAACATTTAATTATAATACTTCCATGTGAACGATTAACACAATAAAATCCAACTTTAAAAAATTATTTTATTTTCTTTTATTTTTTATTTTACTTGTTCCAGTAATTGTATATAATAAACAACTAGCCATTCGTAAATCAATTTGTCTATAATTATCAATTCCAATTTTTGTTTGAAATTGTGTGCCAGCAAGGCCAAGCCCAATAGCACCAAATATTGCATGGAGAATATTTAATAATTGTAACTGAAAAAATTTTTTTTTTGAAATTTTTATTTTTTTTCTAAAATAATTTTTTTTGAGAATTTTTAAATTATTATTATTTTTCTTTTAAGAAATCAAAAACTTTGCAATTAATGCTTTCTCCTCTAAAATATTCTTTTTCTTTTTGTTCATCTTCATAAAGTTCATTAATATTATTAAAATGTGCTCTTCTTTCTGTTGTTGAATTTGGAGATGAATGAGGATAATTAATCATTATTTTT
>ABLG01001620.1:0-10603 GCA_000172435.1 Meloidogyne hapla
AAATTATAAAAATAAACAAACAAAATTAAAAAAATTTCTTATAAATTAATAAATAATAAATAAATATTTTAAAAATAATAAAAAAATTTTTAAAAAAATTATAAAAATAAACAAACAAAATTAAAAAAATTTCTTATAAATTAATAAATAATAAATAAATATTTTAAAAATAATAAAAAAATTTTTAAAAAAATTATAAAAATAAACAAACAAAATTAAAAAAATTTCTTATAAATTAATAAATAATAAATAAATATTTTAAAAATAATAAAAAAATTTTTAAAAAAATTATAAAAATAAACAAACAAAATTAAAAAAATTTCTTATAAATTAATAAATAATAAATAAATATTTTAAAAATAATAAAAAAATTTTTAAAAAAATTATAAAAATAAACAAACAAAATTAAAAAAATTTCTTATAAATTAATAAATAATAAATAAATATTTTAAAAATAATAAAAAAATTTTTAAAAAAATTATAAAAATAAACAAACAAAATTAAAAAAATTTCTTATAAATTAATAAATAATAAATAAATATTTTAAAAATAATAAAAAAATTTTTAAAAAAATTATAAAAATAAACAAACAAAATTAAAAAAATTTCTTATAAATTAATAAATAATAAATAAATATTTTAAAAATAATAAAAAAATTTTTAAAAAAATTATAAAAATAAACAAACAAAATTTAAATAATCATCGATTAATTAAACCAAAAAGTAAAAATAGTAATAAAAAAGGCAAAAATAATTTTCAATCCAAAAATTTTATATTCATAAAAAAGAAAGTTAGTTTTAGCACAAAAATAATACAAACTAATAAGCAAATAAAATACATAATACAAATTAATGAATACACAAATATAAATTAGACTAATTTAATAATCGTCGAAAGAAGGAGGGTCTTTAAACGCCCTTAACTGTTCCTTCTCTGTGGAATTCGAGTAAATGTAAACTTTCAGCTTAAAGTCCCCATCATCTCCTCGGCGAATTACTTCTTCGGGAGTTGTATCATCTCCAACAGCGATAGCTCTAGTACAAACATACATGTAGTCTATTGCTTCTGGGCCGTCCTGAAGAAATTCAAAAAAATATATCAGTTGTTCAAGCTTTTTAAACTGACTGTTTTTATAAGTTCAACAAAACGGGTACTATTGGGTTCCAGGTAACCATAAACGCCGTCAAAACGATAATCAACTTTGTTGGTACAAAGGATTTTGTAGACGAACCGATCCTGAAAATAAAGAAATATTCGAGTCATTAATTTAACAAATATACAGAAGTCTCGTTCTTGGCCAAACGCTTATATCCATTGGCATGTCCATATTTGTAGGTGAAATTTTTGTATTATGTTGGAAAATTACTTTGAAAAATCAATAGACTTAAAAAAGTAACTAAAATCATAAAATGTAAAAAATAAAATTGTAATAAATACATGTAATTTAAATTAGACAACTAAAAACTCAAATAGAAATCATTTTTTCTTAATAAAAAAATTCTAATATCTCACAAATATCTAAGACTCGATTTTTAACAAACATATACTGGGCACATGAGATAAAAACTCTCAAAAATAAGGTTAAACACCCCTAAAAACAAATTAAGCGGTAAATCGGGTGCAAGAGAGAATACTGTCTTTATAACAAATCAACTCGGTCAGTTGCTTCATCAAAACCAATCCAGAGCGTTGGCGTGGAATCATCTCAGGAAAGAAGCGTCTTTAAATTAAAAAAATTTTAAAAATAAAAAAAATTTAAAAAATTACTTCATTGCCATAAAATTATTCCTTCCACGTTTTGCCAATTCGTCAGCTTGATAAATCGGTTCAGGAAGAGAAATTGCCGAATTTACAATTTGATGAGAGTAGCAAAGTCCATTCAAAAAACCTTGAAGTTCATCTTGAGTCATTCCAATTTCATCAATTAGCACACTATATTCAACAGGTTTGCCTGTTCCCTAAAAATTAAAATTATTCATTTCAATTCTAAAAAGGATAATTTAATTACTTTAATTGGATAATGTGATTGCATAAAGAATTCAGGCAAATCAGGGCGCACAATTTTCTCATTAATAACAGAGCCTGGAGTAAGATTCACAATTTGATCATCTCGAACCATAAAGAATTTTTTGAAGTGACGCTTTGTGCCAACGACAAACATAAACTTTGGCTTGTAATTTTCATCATAGTGCAGACACCCAATTTTGAATGCTTCCATTTCTTCTTCAACAGCCTGAAATTTATTAAATAATTATCTTTCAAAAGAAAAGGAGCCTTCATGTCACGAAAAATTAAAGACATTTTCAAAATTAATTCCCCATAAAAATTTAAACAAACCATTTTGTATTGTCCCTCAGAAACTCCATCACGAAGAACCATAATATATTTAGGACGTGCATGTTCAGGACGGCTTTGTTCAAGTGTTGTCAAAATCCAAGTAACTCGCTCCGCCAATTGCCCAATATCAACAGACTCTCTACGCGACTCTTGATAGAAATAGTCTCCAACAAAATTGTGAGGATTCTTTGCCATGTTTGAACAAATCTAAAAATTATTTTAAAAATTCAAACCAATATTAAAGACATACCCCAACAACAGATGGATCAAAAGATTCACAAGTTAGGCCTTTAACCTGCATCATACGTCTCTCTTGGTGCGTGGCAGCAGGTGGATGGGAAACGTCATACCCCACCACAAGAATCTTTCCTTTATCAAAGGCAAAGCGCTCGGCAGATCGTTCAAAAAGCGGCACGTAGTTGAGACCAAAGTTTTTACAGTTGACCTTGTGAATAATGTTCTCTAATGTTTGCGCTTTGCCATGGGTGACAACATCCTTTGCACGTTCCAATGTAATATGCTGAGTGACGACTTTATAATAAGCTTCATAATATTTGAGTAAGCCGTGAGTATCTTCTGTTTTATTATCAACCAACCTGAATAAAACATATTAAATTTATCCAAAAAATTAAAAACAAACATAATAAATTCAATATTACGGTTCACACAACGTTCAAACATATCCGGCCATCCGCGACTGTTTGGTGAAAATGGCATTATTGGAGGCCTGTTAGACAAGATCATGCCTTTCTTTCGTGCAGCAGCCACCAACGTATCAATAAATTTACCAACCAAAGACACACTACGAGCATCACACAGAACAATCCAGTTGCAGATTTCGTGGGTTTCAAAATATTGATGCTGGCCACTTGCTTTACGCCAATCGGCCTGTAATAATAATTATTCAAAACTTTTGAAAAAATATTTTACCTGGTCTGGAGTCGGTGTTACAATTTGATTATTTGCATAACGAATTCTCGGACTTGATCGAACACCAATCACAACTTTATTCGAGTCAAGAGCAACGGAAATACCAAAAGCACGGAGTACAGCATTAGTCTGGTCAAAAACACCCATTTCATTAGCATGCCGCATAATTTTATCAAAACGTTCTTGTGGAAGAATAGAATTGGCCTAAATATTGAATAAATTTAAATTAATATTAAAAATCAAACAAACAGATAAAAGTTTGGCAGATAAATTTTTGTCTAATTTTTCCATTGGCAGACGTTGATCTTCCATTATTATCAATTGTTCAACTGGAAAAAGCTCAGTCTGACGTCCTTTAGGAACTGGAGTATTTGGCATAACAGCAGGAAACTGAGGAAATTCTAACGTAATTCCATAACGGCGTTGAAAATAAATATGCATGGGAAGCTTCCTTCCTTGATAAGAGCACCTAAAAATTTGTTAAGATTAAAGAAAATTAAAAAAATATCTACATTGTTTCAGACATAGGCTTGTCCATGAAACGCCCAATAGCAAAAGTACGGTGGCGAGCATATGCAACCTCAACACGAACATCTCCCAAAATTGCACGGATTCGCGGCCAATCGCTCATTTGTGGTTGACGTCCATTAGTTATAGCCATAACTGTTGCAATCAAGTCTTGAGCTTCGTAAAATGGCGAGACTTTAGCTAAAAATTGAAATAAAATTGGAACATAGAATCAAAACAAACTATCAAGAACAAGAGCAGGCGAAGGATCTCCATAGTTGTGGACGATACGAACACCCTTAGCGACCCCAGAACGCATAACAATTCCATTTCCAACATTAACTTGATTCTCGGGTGTGATTTCATAAAGTTTCCCAACGCCAACTGGCGCATATTGATTACTAGAAAATTTAAATTAAAAAATAATTACTTTATAAAAACCAACTTATTAATGGAGAATTGTGTAAGCGCCATCTCAAGAAAAGTACGAAGAGTTCTGTCTTCATCAAAAATAGCCTTGCGTGTTTTGTACTGTTCCAAATCAGAAAGATCGAGCACTGGACATTGTTGATTTGGAGTAACAGAAACAGAAAAGTCGGCAACTCCCATATAAGTGCGCACATATTCATTCACATCATCATTAGAAATGATAATTTTAGACTAAAAAATAAAATTAGAAAAACAATGAATCAAAAAAACCTCTTCCATGTTGATTGGAGCAGAAGTGTACATCAAGCTCTTGCAGTTGTAGACAATTTCACTTCCAACAGGCATACCAAAAGCTCGAGTCTTTCCATAAGCCACAGTCAGCAACTCGTAGCAAATATTGCGATGAAGAGCGCGCTGCCCACTGTTAAAAAGTTGATTTAAAAGAATCCACTAAACTAAACAATAGCCTAACATTAAAAGGGAAAATCCCAAGTCAGTCCCAAGCTCAATCTAACTCAAACAATAAAAACTAAACATACTCGTCTGCTCCTTTTGACAAGTTCTTCTGTTTAGTAATGTTTTGAACGTCAACATCGTAGCGATATGCCATCTTGCCCTTCTCGACGTTGATGAGAAACATTGAACATAGCCCATGCTGATCCTTGATTCGAAAGTCCTTTGCCGGTTCAGCAATTGCTTTCTGAAAAAAATTATTAAGGCTATCAAAATATTCGAATTACAAGTTTGCGCTTCTTGCGATTTTCCTTCTTATCAGCGGTAGTGGTTGACATTTTACAGATAAAAATGTATTATATGTTGAAGAAAATAAATGTAAGGATAGAATTCAGGAAATTCTAAAAGATAAAAAATAAAATGAATAGACGAAAAATGCGAATGACGAAATAATGAAAATTAAAAACAAAAATCCTTCAAATACGTAAATAAATTAGACAAAAAAAAATCAAAAATGAATGAATGTATGAAAATTAAAGGCTTAAATAATATTGCATCTAGGAATTATCTGTCATTTTGGCGTTATGTTTAAATTACGGTATTTTGCTTTCATTTAAATGCAAATGTGATTATTATGTTGTTTTCCTTTTTTCGATTAGCGTGTTTGAATGACTAACAAAACATTTTATTAAAATATTTCAGCGTTGAAAAAATTGATTTTCATTAAATAATTGTTTATATTAACTTTTTTTTTGCAGCAAAAAGTTATTGGATCAATGGGTATGTATTATAAAACTTTTTTTAACTTTTAAAAGATTTTTTAATTTTTAGAGCTTAATAAATTACAAGTTGGAGACCTTATTGCATGTGAAATGACTGAAGGTTTTAAAACACTTATTGTAAGTTTGTTAAAATACTAGACAGTTAATTGGTGTCATAGTACCACTAAAAATTAAATTACCTATTATTAAAAAAATATATTTTTAAGCATCGTGGTGTTTATGTTGGCGAAACTGTTGGAATTGGTAAACACACAGTTATTCATAATTTTTGTGTGACTTATACTAGAAGTGTTGGTGAAGTACTACATTTTGATGGAATAGTTGAATCAAATTGGATTGATGATGCAAAAATGATGTTTAACTTAAAAACTGGTGGTGGAATAATTACGATTTTAGTGATGGTGCAAATAACCAAAAATGGTGGATTGATAATATGGAAAATATATTTGGAAAATCTGAATTTAGTGGTGATGAAGTGGCTGAGAGGGCGAGGAAAGAGGTTTGGGAAATTAAAAAAATTAATTTAAATTTACTAGTATGAATAATGTTAAAATAAAAAATATTTATTGAAAAAATTTAAATAAAATTAATAAATTTTTAAGCGAATGAATATTATAAAAATATAATTCGGGGTATTATTTTTATTTTTAGGGGTACTTTACAAAAAATACTATTTTTTTCTAATTTTTCTAACAGTTAGGAAAACGAGAATATCGCCTCTGGACATGGAATTGTGAACATTTTGTTACTTGGTGTAAATTTGGCAAAGCAAGAAGTCCTCAAATTACGTCATTATGTAATATTATTTAATTATTTATTCTGATTTAAAATTATGAAAATACTTTCAGTCATACATTCAAAAAAATATTTGTTACTTTATTTGTTAGGGATGTGTTAGAGAAGGGCTTTGTATAAAAGCCCTTAGTCAAGTTTAGTATAAAAGCCAGTGCAGCGTCAGTCTAGTTGGATCATACTAGCCCGGCTAGTCCCTGATCTCCTTCGTCTGTTCCTTCCCCATCTCCACCATCATTGTTATTGTTATTATCTTTGTGATAAAGTGTTATGCTTGCACGTCGACTTTTGGGACACAACAAATGGCGCGGTCGTGAACACAGTGCGGACAGCAGTCGTCAACAAGATCGTCAACAGAAAGGCACGACAACAGTGAGTGTTGGAACAAGTGCAGTGTTGGCTTTGAGTGATGGTTGGATTTGTGACTTGGACTGACGTCGTAGTTTAGTGATCGGCAGGGAGCGAAGTTTAGTGTAGTGCGCAGTGGACCGGAGATTTTGTTAGTGGCCAAAAAAGGACTTAGTGAAGAGTGCCAGTGGTCGGAAGTTTAGAGGTTGAAATGAAACCTAGTGGTCCTGGGGTTCATTATTCGCCGATTAAGTCGGACAGTTGATGTCCAGTGATTAGTAGTGAAAAGAAGTTAGTAGTACTGGCATTTGGCAAGAGGTAAGACCAAGTGTAAGACCAGAGAGTAGAGAAATGGCATTCGGCATTGGAGTAAGACCGAGTATAAGACCATTAGTTGAGTTGAGAAAATGTAGTTCTGGCATTCGGCAGTGGTGTAAGACCGATGTGTAAAAGAGAAATTGAAAAGTGATTTGGCCAGAGAGCCAGTGAAAAGAAAATTTTGAGTTTGAGTGAAGTGCGCTGAGGAGATAGAGATTATTAGTGAAAAAGTAGTGAGTCAGCGCACTTAGTGGAGTCATCTCAGACTTAGTGTAACTAAGTTTAGTTAAGTGATCGATTGTACCTGAGTCTGTGACAAAGGGCAGGATGTATTGACATCCTTTGAGTGGTTTGTTAGTAGATTAGTATTGAAGTTTAGTATTGAAACCACGAGCCAACTAGTCCAGTACACGGAGAAAGTACACTTAACTGCTCACTAGCAGAATTGTTAGTGAAGTGAGTTTTGACATCCAATGGAGGATTTTAGTGAGAAGTTGAAAAGAGTGAAATTGCATTGAATTGAAAGTTTGGGCACATAGATAAGAATTGAAAATTGAATGTAGTGCCAAAATACAATTGAGTGAGTCACAAGACACAAGTGAAAGTGTGAGTGACGCTTCTGGATAAGCAGTGCCGTAGGACCATGACGTCAACGCAAGGACAATTACCAGCAAGAACGTGCGTTTGCCCTGTTAGGATCGTGCGTTTGCCCTGTCCGGATCGTTTGCCATGTAGAGCCTGATGCCAGAAGAAGGAATATGTTTTGTTGAGATGAGCCAATAAATAAAAAGAATAATAATATTGTTGTTTTGTAAAATTTTTTTTGTGTGTATTGTATTGTCGTATTGTAATTTTATTTTGTTGTATTCCTATTGTCCCGTTGTCACCCCACATTTATTTGTATTTTTTTTTGTTTGTTGTTTGTTGGACGATATTGTTAGTGAGTGATAGTTAGAGACGCTGAGGCTTTTGAGTCAAACACCTCCTATTGTATTGTTAGCCTTTGTGGTTAAAATGGCGCTTTGGATAAGAGTTATTGTTAACCATTGTGGTTAGAGTGCCATTATTTTGAAAGAGTGAAGATCCATCTTTTTCAAGGGGGGAGGTGTTAGGGATGTGTTAGAGAAGGGCTTTGTATAAAAGCCCTTAGTCAAGTTTAGTATAAAAGCCAGTGCAGCGTCAGTCTAGTTGGATCATACTAGCCCGGCTAGTCCCTGATCTCCTTCGTCTGTTCCTTCCCCATCTCCACCATCATTGTTATTGTTATTATCTTTGTGATAAAGTGTTATGCTTGCACGTCGACTTTTGGGACACAACATTATTATTTTGGATAAAATATTTTTTTAGTATCTTTAAGAGATTTAAAATTTTGTTTAAATATATTTTTACTAGTAAATCTCGAAAATATTAAAGCGAATAATATTAAAAATATAATTAGGGTTTTCGTGATGGTACTCCAAGCTTAAATTAAAAAATAAAATTACTACATATTAAAAAATTTATCATTAATAGCAAAATGATATTAAATAATACGTTATTATAATTGTGCGGAAAATTTTGGTAAAAACATTATTGCCTTTTACATGCTTTGGAAATATTCTTAAATTATGGGTATTTATTATTTTTAATAGGTTTATTTTTATTGCCATATATGTGTGGTGGATATGTGATTAAAATAAAATTTAAGGTGCTAACAACAATTTTAAAGACTAATATTTAAGTGAATAAATTGACTCAAGTTATTAAAACATTCCAAGGGAATGACCGATAAGATGTGGAGTCAGGTGAGATTTTGGGGAAAAACCTTTAGTTGGATAGCTTTGTAATAACTTGAGTCAAATTTATAAAATTAAGTGAAGAAATTAATATAATAGGAAGAGCTTTTTCATATAAAACAACTTCAAATAATGTTAAAAATGACAAGAAATGGTCCCCAAATGTTGGAAAGTCATCCCCCTCTAAATAGAAAAAATTCATTTTACTTTTTATAAAAACCATCATTATTTCCTTTTTTTAGAAAAAATGCGCGAAAAAAAATTATATATTAATTAATATTTGGCAATTAACAAAATTAACATAAAATTAAATATATAGTGCAATATTACAAAAAATATAGGGAAAATTGCACAAAAATTATGGGAATAATTAGGAGAATTTAAATAAAGGAAATGGTATTTTATTTGGAATGAGTTTTTAATTATTTTTTTTAAAGTTCGCAAATATTTTTTAAATTTAATTTTTCAGTTTAAGATAAAATATATTTAATAAAAAAATTCGGGCACGCATTGGAATCGAACCAACGTCAGTTCTGTGTACCAATCCTCATATGCGTAAATCATAACCATTCGGTCATGCACGCCACGACGTTCCCTTTAAAATCTTTTATTTTGTGGCAAGAGAATTTTTTTCCGAAAAAATATTTGCGAACTGATTATATAATTTATTTTTATTTATGTCGAAGCTGTAGCTTCAGACGTTGTGGCATTAGCAATTATTTTTACCAAATCTCCCGTACGTCTAGATTCAACATCCATACTTTGAAGTCTTGCTTGTCTCCATTCTCTGCCTAAAAAAGTATTCTTTAATTTTTTAAATTAACAAATTTAAATTTACGTTTTTCAATTTCTGCAGCTCTTTGGCTAAGTGAAGAACTAGCTCTAGACTGAGGGGTATCACTTCGTTGTTGATCAGTAGTGCCATTTCCCATTAATGGAGATGACCTTTCAGCTCTTATTTCAGCTTTCTTTGTTCGAATGACTGAAGGTTGGTCAGATCGACTGGAAATTAAAATAAAAAATTTCTCAAAAAATCTCTAAAAAAAGAAACCTGTCATTAAATAAAGAGTCAAGTTGTTCAACTGAATTCATATGTTCTTCTTCATCTTCTTCGTGTAAAGAAAAATCATTTTCCAAAACTTTTTTATCTTTTGACTCAAAAGATGTTTCTCGAAGTCTTTCCATTTCTTGAGCACTAACTAAAGGTTTCTTTAAAGGAATTCCAGAAGGACGTTGTGAAATTGATGTATTGTTATTTGGTGAAACAGAATTATTGGTCGTCTGCAAATGCTCGAATAACTTCAGTTTGGAACTGAATGACGGGCCGGACGACTGCTTTGAATTATTCTGTTCAATTGAAGTGATATTTGATTTTGTTGTATTTATTGTTGTTGTTGGTTCATGTGTAACCTAGAAATTGTAAAATAAATTTTTAAAAATTGCTCCTAAAAAAGATTAGAAGTGCATGGAATCGGAACTATCAGCTTACCAATACATATTCAAATATGTTTTTATTATCCACTGACAAAGGAAACCCTTTTGGGTGTCCGCGGAAGATCGACTTGATTTTTGGATATGTTGTAGATCTACCCCGGTTTCTGTTGTGGATTTTTAATCCTATCTGCTAAATAGAACTTTGGGCCGAGTTATGGCCCTTCAAAGTGCCAAATTTTGGCATTTTTCTTCCCTATATTATATAATTAATTTTAAATAGCCTATTTTCATGAACAGTTGTGGTCTAGTGGTTAGTGCTACAGCCTATTTATTTTTCTAGGAGGTTCGAATCCTCTTGTTGCCAAATTTTTTCTTTATCTTATTTTTTTAATTTTTAAAATTTTAATTTAATTTTTTAATTTTTAAGAGATCATTTTTTAATTTTTATCACTTCAAAAAAAATTTTTTTTGAATTCATAGTATATAGGCTTTTATTAG
>ABLG01001618.1:0-27920 GCA_000172435.1 Meloidogyne hapla
AATCAGAGGAATGCCCATTTTATGTTAGGTTAGAAGCAAACATATTCCCCAACTTTCTCTTACTTATACATAAATATTAAACTAATGATATAAAAACAACAACTATATGCCCACATAGAAGTTTTCTCAATGAAAAAACTCATATATTAAGAATAAATATTCCTAATGTAAATAAAATTATGTGAATGAATATTATAGATTATCAATTATTTGAAATTCTAATTATAATTAATTTAATTAGAAATTAGTAATTTTTTATAAAAATTCTAAATAAAAATGGATTATTTATTAATATATTTAAAAGAATTAATACTTTTAAAGATTATTAATTTTAAATGAATAACTTTATAAAATAAATATAACAATACGAGTATATTAAATATATTATAATTGTATATTATTTAATCTAATTACATTATATTTATTATAATTAAATTTTTAATTACGTATCCAGTGATTTTCCATGAATGGATATTTCATAATGACATTTTTAAAATATATATTAAGATTATATTTTAAAATAAATTAAATTAATATGCATTAAATTTAGATTAAAATGCGATTATACATTATTAATTCATTTTAAATAAATAATTTTTAATTTAAAAAAAAGTTTAGAATAAAAAAAATTTTTTTGAATTTTGTTACTTAGATGATGATTATTTAAATGAAAATAATAATAATGCACTCAATGACATATAATTAAAGATTTTTCACTAAAGATTGTTAAAATAAATTTGAAGAGATATTAAAAATTATAATTATATAATAAAATTATAATATTCTAATTATATATAATTATAATTTTATTAAATTTATAAATTTTAAAACCTTAAAATAATATTATTTGCAATAAATTCAGACGCTATTAAAATTTTTATTTAAAAATATATTCCGTAAAATTGCAAAAATAGTAAAAACTTTAAATAATCAGGGACTTTTAAATAATATTGAATTATATTATACAGTATTAAAATAAATATTTAAAATTAAAAATGGTAAATTAATTTTTTTTTATATTTTGTTTATTTTATAAAAGATAAACGCAAAATTGATTAAAATATTAATCAAAATTAATTATTAATTTAATTAAAATCAAAGTAAATTATTATTTTTATCAATAAATTATTTTATCTATAAATATGTCGTTAAAACACAAAGAAATAGGTTTATTAATTTAATTCCAATCTATTCACATTTTAAAACTCCCCACACAATTTCATCATTTTATCCATTTTTTTGTTTTGAAAATGTTTATATCATCACTTTTAACACTTTTATCTAAAAATTAATCTTCAACATTTTTAATACAAAAGTGAATACAATGATTAATCACCATAATTTTCATACCAAACACAGCCTTTTACGTCACATATATAAGCTTTTTCATATCCATCACAGTAAGTTTTTGACTTCATTTTATTAAAAGTTCAATCCTTTTTAATCTTCAACACACACAATAATTTAATTTGTATTAATAAATATATTTGTAAAAAATAAATATTAAATAAAAATGATGTTTTTCAATTGCTTTATCGTCTAAATTAGTCGTCAAACTCTTGCAGCCTTAAAAGAATTCTTATTCGAGAATTCTCATTCTTTCGCCTAAACTCGTAGTTGGATTCGTATCAGCCGTTCTACTCCATTTTATTATTAGCAATTCCCAACTTGTTAGTGATAAAATATATTCTATATTTTAGATAAAAAACTACGAGACTGTATTGAAAGATATTATAAGTACAAAAAGACTATTTTTAAAATAATTAAAATTTATTAGTGCTATTTTATTGTTATATTATGTTGATGAATAATAATATAACAAAAAAATATAACAAATTTGTACTAATTATAAAATTTAGTAAAAATAATATATTTGATAGATCTTAAAAATTATTTGAAAATTATTAGATTTAAAATTATAATAAATATTTTACTAGATAAGATATTGTTGATTTTGTCTCTGTTTAGAAATATTTTTTAGTCTTATCGCACAATCATTATTCATTGGCCTTTTCAATTTATGATTTTTTTCAATTTGTCTTATAAAAATATAACTAAAATATATTCTTCAATTTCTTCAAATAACAATATTTAAAATATATTTAAGTCTATAAATAAAATATAATATTACAAAAAAATCCACAAAACAATGGCTTATTACACTAATTGATTGTTTAAGCCTAAAACGTAGATAATATTAATTTCTTAAATTATAATTAAAAATATAATTCATAAATAATATAATATTATAAGAAAAATATTTTAATAATATATTAATATTTTATTTAATATTTAAATTAATAAAAATAAATTAATTAAACGGCAACAATGAAACAATTGAAAATGGGAGGATTTCGAACCTGAACGAAGAAAAGAGAAAGAAAAAAGAATATTGTGAGAGGAAATATTAAAAATTCTAAAAAATTTATTCAATTTTATAAAAATGAAGTTAATTTAAAAATTAAACTGCTTTAATTCGTTTTAAAATTTTAAAACTAAAAAATTAATTTTGAGAATGAAATTGAGAATGAAATAAAAATATTTATTGACAATGCAAAATTTTTTCTGATCTAAACAATTTTTAAATCAATAAATATGACCTATAAAATTTTAAATAATATGATTTATAAATAAACTAAATATTTATTTCTTTAGGAATGGTATTATGGAAGATAGCGTAAAATATTGTAAAAATTATTTAAATAAACAAAGATCATAAATATTAATAAATATGAAAATAAGGAAAATTTTGTAAATATAAATTTAAAGCTTTAATTGTAACGAGACTGTTTTTAAAGAATCAATGTGTTTTAAAGAGAAATTGAGTCAATAGATGGTAAATGAAAGGAACTGTTTTATCTTGACTCGGATAAACCTCAAATCTAAATAATCATGTTAATTAATGAAGAAAATAAGAATTAATATATTTATTTTAATTATATATTTGTTGTTTAACGACTTTCAATAGTCAATCAACTTTTAATCTCCTCTCTTAAGGTTTTCAGAAATTGAGACATTCCTTCTTATAACTGTAACTGCCTGGCTAAAAATATATGTACAAGAAAACTTTTTTTTGTCTGGTCAAAGCAAATTATTCATACTGATCTGTGCAAAAAAAAAGAATTTTCCCTATAACAAGTATGGTACTTTTAAAACAATTTAAGTGAATTATAATGAAATTTTTTTTATATAATATTTAATAATTAAGACATAAAATTTATCTAAATAAACAAAATTAAATAATTTACTATTAAAAATTTTTTTTAACTTAAAAGTTTTAGAAAAATTTTTAGAACTATAAAATATAAAAATTTAAGAGCATTAAATTTTTTTAATAAATAAAATCTAAAATTATTAGATAAAAATCGTAGAACATTTTACATTAATATCTAGATAAAATATAATTTTAATACAGAAAACTTGCGACAGATTAAAAACGCTCGACAAGTTCAGGATGAATAACAATTTATTATTCAGAAATTTTTAAAATAATTATAAATTAATAATTTAATATATGTAACATAAATAAAACAAATATTATATTCAACATATTATAATAAAAAAAATTGCGGTTAATTATAAAAAAGGTTGATCAATAAAAGATAAAATTGGTATTTTGTTTTTTATTGAGATTATAATTTAAGCATTGAAGAAATTGTGTAAATCATTCTGGCTTTACGGACTTCCTACACTCACAATAATTTTAATTTTTTTTTAGATTTTATGGTTTTATAACTCAAATATCTGATGGAATTATCAAAAATGTTATGAAAACATTAGATTTGAAATATTAATTAAATCAGAAAATTCAATTAAAAATTTAACAAAAAAATAGATTTTATTTATAAAAATTAAAATATTAAATCAAACAGATTTTAAAATGGGATTAATGTTTTTTAATTAAAATAGATAAAATATATTTTTATTAATACTGATCCTGTTAGATAATAAACATGAATAAATTTTATATAATTTTGAAATAAAAATAAATTTGTTTATTTAATAGAAACTAAAAGAGAATATTGCAATTAATGAAAAATAAAACAAATTTTAAACACATCCCTAAGAATAAAATAATTTAAAATCAGATATAAATTGTAAAATATTATTTACAAAAATAGATAAATTTTAATACCGATTTAAGATTTAATAAATTAATCAATTAAATTTCTCAATAAAAATGATTAATCGATTAATTTAAGAATTTTATTGGCATCTTTATTTAAATATTAAATTTTTCGTCAGATTAATCTGCAAGATAATTTACAATAAAATGTTTTAAAATGTTTTTAACATGAATGTCTTCATCATAACATTTTTTCGAAAAATTATAAATGATTCAAAATTATTACGAAATAAAAAATTATCACTAATTTTTCCAAATCTTATCAGCGAGATACATATAGTTAATTGAGAAGAAACTATATTCAATTACCTAACTAAACATTCGACTCCAAGTTGTCTAGAAATTGATAATACAAACATAAAGTAAATAATATAAGTTAAAATTTAAATCTATCTAAAGTTATATTTAAATATAAAAATATTTTATGTTTTTAATTAATAAGAAAAAATTTTCATTTATTAAAAAATATATATTTTTAAGAAATAGAATACTCACTTAACTAACGCTGATGTTATCAAGATTTTTATCAAGTTTCTATCGAACTTAATACTACACAAATGAAATATGATAGGTTTATTACCCACAAGTCTGAGCAACTAAAGAACAAGTTTTAATTGATAAATTAATAAAAACTTAAGCTTCGATAATATTTAAACTTGAAATTATTAAACTTAAGAAAAAAATAATAATATATTAGAATAAGAAAATTCCGAATTAAAGCAAAGGAAAATAAAATCATAGTTACAATATATAATTTAAATAAAATAGACTTAATTAAATATTTTTAGTAAAATAAATTAAAAATTTATCGTATTTTTTTACAGTAATTTTATTTTTGTGAAAACTCACAAAATTAAAATTACGCTGAAAATTTATTCTTAAAAAGTTAAATAATTTTTAATATAAAATAATAATATATTTTAAACTCATTTTTAGGGCCCCAAATAATAATTTAATTTAGATTATTAAAAAAATTTTAATTTAAAAAAGTATAATTATCATTTTTGTAAAAATGCTGGAATATATTAAAATATGCAACTAAAACTTTCAACAGTTGCAAAATTAATTAATTAGAAAAGGGAAAATTTTTGAAGATATTATTAAATAATTTTATAGTTTAACAAATAATCATCGCAAAAGACTTCTTATCAACATGTATCTTATCAACATTAAGACACAATGTTAATCAAAACTTAAAGGGAAAAGTGTTATTAAAAAATGATTTAAACGAAATTAAAACACAAACGCAATGTGGAATTCTCCATTCAAGACAACTTAAAGTAACAATAGTGAATCGTAAATTCAGGCCGCGACTTCGTCGAGTGCATCGATAAATAATATAAATAAATCAAAAATAAATCAAAACATTATTTAAATTTTTATTTTAATTAAAGAAAGTTATAAATAAATTATTAAATTTAGTAAATTTCTATCAAATTACTCAAACCGATAAAAATTAATTGAATTGGAATTAATATTATTAAAACTAGAAGAGCTTGTCCATTTAAAGGTCGAGATAGAAAAAATGTTGGCCGACGATAAAGAGAAAATCAAAATAATCGTAAATCAAAATAAATTTATTGCTAAAGTTAAAAATTTATATATATGTACTAAAAATTTTATCTGTTTTTTGAATAAAATTTAAAAAATTTTAGAGCTTCTCTTTTGGAATCTGAAATTTGTTTAATTAAAAAAATTATTTCAATGGGGCTAACGATAAAATAATGTTTGTCCAGGTATTTAATATAAATATAAATCTGATATACATCGTTTAACAAGTTAAATAATCTTAGAATTATTAATTTGTTATAAATAAATTATATTATAAAATCTAAAAAGTTAATGAAAAATAAAATTAATTCGAAAATCTCACTATAAATGAAAGTTTAAATCAGATATATTCTAAAGTTCATTGATTTGATTAGGATAACTAAATAAATAAGATATTATTTTATACAATATAGACCAGAACAAGACATAATCTAAATCATTGATTCACCACCTCCGTCGTAAGTCTAAAGATTAAAACAAATAATAAATTATGTGTTAATGAGATAAGATTGCCTTCACGTGGTGTCGGATGTTAAACAAATGTTTAAATAATACATAAATAAAAGACTAGCTATCAAATTATTTACATTTAATTAAAAAATTTAAATAATATGGTGAGTAAAAATAATTAAAAATAGTAAAAAAATTTAAAATAATAAAAACAATAATTTAAAATTTACTAACTCAAACAAAACAAAGACATAATTAATATATACGAATTATTCGAAAAGAATATGATCTTCATAAACTAAAATAATCAATTTATTTTTTCGGATCTAAAATAAAAATGCAAAATAGACAGAAAAAGGAACTTTTCCAGACTAATAACATTTAAAGAAATGAAGTTTAATAAAATGTAATAATTTTTGCTAATCTCTAAATCTTTGGTTAAATAATTTTTTAATATTTATAATTGTTTGGCTAAGAAATATATACTTAATATATTTTTTTTTAATATAAAAAAGTAGAATGAATATTTGTAATTTTTGAATTATGCATTTTATGAATATTAATATTATGAATTTTATAATTTATTAATTTTGCTATAATATAATTTCTAATTAAATCATTCAATTATCAATATCAATATAATTATATTAGTATCTTACTAAATAATATGTTAATTAGATTTTAAATATAAACATGAGGATTCGACTTAATAAACATGTATCCGAACCTTTAGCGTTACCATTATTAGAATAATTTTAAAATACATAAATACAGACAAATTAATATAATAACAAAGGATTCTGAAGATGATTACTGAAGATTATAAAGATTAATAAATATAATAAAAGGCATCTCGTTGATTGATCATGTATTTGATTGTTATTCTGAATAAAATATAATTTAAAATGTTACAATCGAATAATTTTATAATTATTTTAATTTATAAAAGTACACATAAAATTTACACAATTATACACTATGTCGCATCCGGCGAACTGATTATGAAATAAAGTTAAATGTTCCCTTTCATAATCCATTTCATAATCCATTACTTTCATAATCCTCTCTTAATTAATCACCCTTTCTTTAAATATATTGCTCATAAAGCCAACAAGCTTCACTTATCTTTTCTTAATAAAATTGTTATAATTCTTCAAATAAAACAATATTTATTTAATTTAAAATTAAATAAATATTGTTGATTAATTGCTGATTTAACAAAATCCTACAGCTCAACCGGTGATAAAAATTTAAATAAATAAAAAATAATTAAAAATTAAAAAAAATTTTTTATTTTAAATAAAAAATAAGAAATATATCTGCAAATTTTAATTCAAATAGAAAAAGAGATTATTTTGTTGTTTAAAAATGAATTACTAATGAAATCTCATTATTTTCCTAATATTTTCATAAATAAACTTGCAAAATCCGAGATTTTATAATAGATAGGTCAGATGCGTTCAATTAAATAAACATGTGGCTATCAAAGAATAAAAGCGAACAATTTCAAATTTTATTATAATTTATAATCTAAATAAAATATAAGTGATTGAATGTATTTTATATAAATTAATATATTAAATAATTTGTTTAAAATTATATTAATCAAACCTCTGAAAATGTAAATGGGAAAAAATATTAAATTATAAAAATACATATTTATATTAAAATTATATCTTTATTCAAATTAATAATTTATATGTTTAATTCTGAAGCAGAACTCTTGGCAGCTAAAAGAGAATGGCTTAACCAAGCCTCAACTTATGATAAAGAGAAATTCTAAAATAAGTTTAAATGAATCAAACAAAAATATAAAAGTTTAATTTCTAACTAAAATATAAGTTAAAATTTTATTTAAAAAATGAATTAATTTAAATTTTATACTAATATTTATTTTTTACTACGAAGAAAAGATTCATCAAATATTCTAAGAATTTATTTATATTTTAAATTATATATGTATTCATTAGATAGAATTATTATTATTTAGAAAAAGAAATAGTGTATTATGTTTAAAATATATTTTACGATAAAATAAAATTTTTAAACGGATACACCACTTCCACCGGGACACATACACCACTACCACAGGACAAAACATGATTTTCTATAAAATATTTATTCTTACCTATAATAAATAATGATTAAGATATGCAAATAAAATATTCTTAGAAAGAGCTATTTTATGGGTTATTTTTTGAAGAATATTTAGTAAAAAATACAAAGATTTTTCTATATTTTGAAATTTTTTTCTATAGAATGCGCACATCAAGGAATATCTCGAAAAAGTAGCGGAACAAAGAAAAAAAAAGAAGAGTCGGCAACAGACAGAAAAGCTCGTTTGATTATTTTCGAAGCAATATTATAATAAAAAAATATTTTAACAATATATTCTTATAAAATAAGATATTTATCAATATAACATTAATTAATAAAATAAATAATAAAGCGATTATAAGATAGGTAAATTTTTAAATTTTAATTAAATTTAAAAATTTAATTAAATTCAACAAATTTAATTCCCATAGAATTAACTTAATAATTGAATTCTTTTAAATTTATAAAACAAAAAACTTAATTAATGAAATTATTATTAAATTTAAAAATTTATTTAAATTATAACAAATATAAAACATAATTAAATAATTTTGATAGAAAAACTTTGCAAAATCTAAGTTTAAATCAAATTATTTGGTATTAATACAAAAAGAGATTTAAAAAAATATTAAAAATTAATTAAATAACAACATAAATAATAAAATAATTTGTTAATTTATATATTATTCATAATTAAAATTCTTAAAAAGTTTATATTTCACTGTGATTAGCAAAAATTATTATAATTAAAATTAAACTATATCAAAAAATTGACGAAAGATAAACATAAATGGAAAATACTTCTAAAGTTGGCAAAATGTCGTATTTTTGGGAGAAAATATTCATTTTCAAGAGTGTAATAAAAAACTTATAAGGAATTTAATTCTATTTAAATATAAAAGTAATGTTTAAATAAATAGAGTTTTATCTTTCTGTTGAATACGAATAATTCATGATACAGATAATTCATGATATTTGGAGAAAGGATAACATACTATAAAATCTATATTAAAAATAATTATATATTTCTATAAAAATTAATTGAAAATTAATAAGATAGGTAGTTTATCATTGTATAAATTTATTTAATGCAAGATATTTTATAAAACTTGATTAAATGAAATATAAAATAATCATATATAAAATAATAAATACCGTAAATTCTGAAATACAGCCACCTGAATTAGAGCTCCCTATTAAATAATGCCCCCCCCCCAATTTTGAAACAATATAAAAGAGAGAATAATCTGTTTTTCAAACTAATTATAAATTTTGTTGTTTTATTTTTAAATAAAGGATGGCTGATATGTTGTGCTGTACTTGCAATAATCCAACTCCTTCAAAAAAAATTCATCTATTAGTATATAGAAAAATATTAACCCAAGTTGAACCTTTTAATTTTTAATATTTTTAAGCATTTATTTGGCGGCACCACATTTGCTGCCTGACATCCTTTGTGTAATGGTCTAGACCATATTTTGAGGGAGCAACATTAAATAGGATCTATAATTTAACATGTCATAAAATATCAAAAGTTAACTTTTATTTTGGATTTTAAATTTTTACTTTACACTTGGGCCGCAAATGTTAGGGCACAAGTTTAGTTCACTGATTTATTTTCTTTTTATCAAAATCCTCTATAAATTCAATTCATAAATTTTAAATTTGAAGTAAAATTTTTTATCTTTATTTTGATAATATTTTGTAATATTTTTAATTAAAACTTTTCATTTATTTTTATAACTCATCAATAAAATTAAAAATAACTGTCAAAATAAATTACACGTTTCAACCAAATTTTAAATAATTTTTGATCAAAAAAAGCTTACTAAGTTTTAATGATATTTATTTTTTATTAAAATTTACATCCTCAATTTCTATTTTTATTTAAATTTTTCTTGACTATATAAGCAAAATGAATTTCTCGTTATTATCATTCAAAAATAACAAATAAAATAACTAATTCTAAAAAATGCAAAAATTCATTATTCTTTTGCTTTTACTTTCTGTATTTATAGAAGTTAGCTATTGTGCGGTATGTTATTTTACATAATTTATAAGATTCTATTAAAAATACTATTTAACTATACATAGTGAAAAATAGAATAAATAATAGAAGAAATGTCAATTTTTCTAAAAATAATTGTGTTAAATTTAATTCCAAGAATAAAGTATATGACTACTAATTATCCTCATCTATTAAGTATCCTTTTTCTATTAATAATTACCCTCTCTAAAATAATCTCTATTATTTATTAAAGAAATATGATTTTTGATTAAAATTTTTTAGAGCAGATTTTGTTTTCAACCACTACGACATGGACATGGTGGTAAAAGATGCAAAGCTGTTTTTCGTTGGTGGTATGATTCACTTGCTAGAAAGTGTAAGGTTAGCAATTTGTTAATTTAATAATTTTACATAAAAAGAAGAACATTCTTTAATTTGTCAGAGATTCAAATACAAAGGATGTGGTGGAAGTAGCAACCGATGGCTTAATAAGGCTCAATGTGTGAGACAATGCATGGTTATTTTTAAATTTATTTCTTGAATTATTCCATAAACCTAATATTATTATTTTTAAAAATTGACTAATTTAATCTGGGGTAGTAACATGGGAAGAATTTTCAAAGCCCTCGTTTATATAAAATAATCCAAAATTAATCATTCTGAAATAAATATTTTAATTATTCAAATTATTTATTAATATCCAATAAAACTATTTTTTATACTTACAGAGTTAAATGAATAACGAAGAAATTTGACGAAGAATGATAATTAACAATGATAATAAGATTATATTATTATATGTAATTAATTTTGTAATATGTCGGAAAAATAAAAATATTTTTAATTAAATTAAAGATGCTTAATTAGAAAATTTATTTCATATGAACAATTAAAATATTTTTTCTAGTAAATTAGAAAAAGAGTTGTTAATAATTCTAAAAATATCATATTTATGCAATTGTTATTTTTTGCTATTTATTATATTTAGAAAGAAGATACACAAGATACACAGTATTTTTTCTATAAAAATTACATCCTTCATTTCAATCTTTATTCTTATTTTAATTTTTCTTGACTATATAAGCAGTATGATTTTTCCAGATAATTATCATTCAAAAATATCAAATAAAATAAATAATTCTAAAAAATGCAAAAATTCATTATCCTTTTGCTTTTACTTTCTGTATTTATAGAAGTTAGCTATTGTCAGGTATGTTACTCTATTGATCCTAATTTAAATAAATGAATTTTTATCCCAATTTAAAATGGTTGCTCTCCCTATAAAATAAAATCCTTTTTCATTAAATGTGTTCATTCTAGAGACCGGTGCGAGACTGAATCCCGCGCGGGATTTGTGTGTTCGCCTTTAATTTAAATAAGTAAATTCTTTTCTTAATCTTTGTTTTCTACTTTATTTATTGGAAATGTGAGGGATTTACCACAGGTAATTATTTACTGAAAATTTCAAATTCTATTATAACTACATAATGAAAAATAAACATAATTAAATAACAATTTTTCTAAAAAAAATTTGTTAAATTTAATTCTCAGCCTAATATGATCTATTAATTATCCTCTCTCTATTAAGAGTTATAATTAACCTCTCTAATAAGCTCTATTAATTACTCCATATTGTAATTACCCTCTCCAGCATAGGTAGAGAAAATAATTATCCATAGTGGTTACGATAAGGATGAATAATTTTTAGGAAGGATTACGTAACTAGATTACTTCTGATTTGGAAGATAAAACCAATCCATTTCTTTTATATCTTAGGTAGGAAATGTACATAATATTTTAAAAATTACATAATTAATAGAGATGTGCGAGACCGAAATTTTTCCAAGACTCAAGACCAAGACTAGACCCCAAGACCAAGACCCAAGACCAAGACTTGACCCCAAGACTCAAGACCAAAAATTAACAAGACTCGAGACTGTTTTTTGGTCCCAGGGGGACAAATTTTCGGATTTTTCGCGCGAATATAATTTTTGGCGATGAAGGAAGCAAAAATTATCATTTTCTGTCCCAATGTTCGCTTTAAAGCGCCGCAGGCGAAAATTTTTCATAATCATAACACTCAAGTTGAAAATAAATCAAGTTTTTCGTAAAAAGGGAAAAAATTCTTAGTCCACCGATTTCGAAACAATGAGTTATATTGAAAAGAAATTCCGTGAAATTAGAGAAGATACGGTAAGCCTTAATATACTCTTTTTTTAGCGCCGCAGTCGAAAATTTTGGATTTATTATAGATCCGAGTGGAGAAAAATTCACTTTTTCTTAGACTAGCTTTCTTTACCTTTACATTACCTAGTGTAAGTTTCTAAAATCCCCAAAAAATTCGAGACCAAGACCAAGACTACACCCCAAGACCAAGACCAAGACCGAAAAAAAACCAAGAAAAGTCTTGAGTCAAGACTCAAGACCAAGAGTCTCGCACGTCTCTAATAATTAAGGACAATTTTCATTAATTTGTCATATTAAAAAATTAGGGGCTTACCTGTATTAAAGAGATATATTTTTTGATTAAACCATTTTAGAGTAAATTTTGTTTTCAACCACTAAACCATGGAAGAAGTGGCAAAAAATGCAGACCTGTTATTCGTTGGTGGTATGATTCAAGTGAAAATGCTAAAAAGTGTAAGGTATTGGAAATATACATAATATTTTAAATATTTAATTTTCTAAATTATGTAATATTAAATAAAAAAAGAATAATGATAATTTAAATTGTTTATTGCTCAGAGATTCAAATACAAAGGATGTGGTGGAAGTAGCAACCGTTGGTTTAATAAGGCTGAATGTGAGAGACAATGCATGGTTATTTTTAAATTTATTTTTTAATATTATTCCATAAACCTCAAATATTATTATTAAATAATTGAGTAATTTAAATCTGGGGGTAGTAGGAAAAATTTTTCAAAGTCCATTTAAATTCCTAATATAAAATATTTAATTCAAAATTAATTTTTATAAAATAAAAACAGTCGACTCTCGAAATAGACAACCCGAGGTGACCGAAGATAAAGTTGTTATATCGAGAGTTTGACTTAGTGTATTTTCCCTTGTGATGGGCCGGGCGGGACCCGAAGAGGAGTTGACTATATCGAAAAGTTGACTTTATCGAGAGTTGACTCGGAAAATTATACGAGAGTCAACTGTATTTTAATTATTCAAACAAAAAATAATTAATACTTAATTAACCTATAATAAAATAATTTTTATAACTTTAAGAATAAACCTGCAGAATAAATAACGAAGAAGGATTATATAAGAATGATAATTAACAATGATAATATGATTATATTATTATATGTAATTAATTTTGTGATATGTTGAAAATAAATAAATTTTATAATTAAATTACAGAAGCTTATTTGGAAAATTATTTCAAGTAAAATAGGGATATTTTCTAAATTAGAAAGTATTTTATTAATAATTCTAAAAATATTTCAAATATTATTTTTAGTTGCTATTTATTATATTTATGAAGAAAGAGAATAAAACAAGAAAAAAGAAATTTTTCTTTGAGTAACTTTAATTTTAAATAAATATATTTAGCTATTTAAGAGTGTTTTAAGAATTTATTCAACTTTTGATCTTTATTAATAAATAATCATTAAATTTTGGAATTTAAATTAAAATTAATAGAATTTATGATATTAAATTGAATAAATTTGCGTCCAAATAAATGAAATAAATCTAGACAGCGTAATTTTAATAGAGGAAGAATTTACGGTCAACAGGGGCACGTGAAAAGGAAGGGAGGGCATTGTCTCAAATAATTGCCCTCTCTTAATTAATTACCTACTTATTTAACTTCCAAGCATTGAAAAAATAATTCCCCAGGTAATTATATACAGGATTACAGTATTCTAAGTGTGGACTATTCTCTTCCACAAAATCGATTTATCTACATATACATATAATTTTAAATATAATTTCACATATATAATTTCATACAACATCCATATTAACGAAGTTGATAAATTTCTCTTTTTATTAATCAAACAAAATTTACGATTAAAAAAATTTTTTGAGACTAAATTTTTATCAATTTTATTTGGGAATATTTTTAATATTTTTTTAAATATTTCATCTAGACAATAAAATAATGTCATACTAACGTTTCAACCAAGTTTTCTTATATAAAATTTACATCCTCTATTTTTATTTAGTTTTACGTGAATATATAAGCAAGATGAATTATCCAGCCATTATCATTCAAAATAAAATAAATAATTCTAAAAATGCAACAAAAATTCATTATTCTTTTATTGTTACTTGCTGTATTTATAGAAGTTAGCTATTGTCAGGTATATTATCTACTGAAAATTTCAAATTCTATTACAACTATACATAGTGAATAATACCATAATTAGATAGGAGAAAATTTTTCTGAAAAATAATTGTGTTACATTTAATTACTATTAATTATCCTTTCTCTATTAATAGTTATAATAACCTCTCTAAATAAGCTCTATTAATTACTCCCTATTGTAATTACCCTCTCCAGCGAGAGGCATAAAAAATAATAACCCAGAGTAGTTAAGGTAGGGAGGAATTACATATCTACTTTTATTCTGAGTTTTTCAGGATAAATCTAATCCAGTTCTTTTATATATTAGTATAATTTTTAAAATTACATAATTAATGACAATTTTAATTAATTTGTCAGTTCAAAAAAAACTAAAGCTAAATGTGAGAGCGAATGTTAACAAATATATTTTTGATTAAAAATTTTTAGAACGTATTTTGTTTTCAACCACTACTACATGGACGTGGTGATCATGGCAAAAATTGCAAACCTGTTATGCGTTGGTGGTATGATTCAAGTGATGGAAAGTGTAAGGTTAGCAATTTGTTAATTTAATATTTTTTATTAAAAGTAGGAAATATAATAATTTATATTTTTTTCAGAGTTTCACATATAAAGGATGTGGTGGATTTGGAAGTAGCAATCGATGGAAAACTAAAGCTAAATGTGAGAGCGAATGCAAGGTTATTTTTAAATTTATTTTTTGAAATTATTCCATAAATCTCTAATTTTAATAAAAAGATATTTCAGAAAATTCCTCAATTATATAAAATATTTTATCCAAAATTAATTATCCTAAAATATTTTAATTATTCAAGTCAAAAAATTATTATTAGTTTATTAACATTCAAAAAAAATTATTTTTTATACTTGCAGTTATAAATTAATAATGAAAAAATTTGATGAAGGATGATAATTAATAATGATATAATATTAATAAAGATATTATATTAGTATATGTTATTAATATGTAATTAATAAATTCGCATCAAGATCTTCAATCGCAAGTTTTAAACATTTTTGCAATTTTATGTATGATGAAGCAAGCAATGATACCGTTTGTATTATTTCTGTTTCAAGTCTGTAGCCTGTATAGTTTATGTTGAATTTTCTTTTTATTTGTCCGAATTTGCTCAATGTCTATAATAGAGCAAAGGGAAGGATAAATGCGAATGGGAAGGATAAATGCATATTATATGGATTTTGGAAGAGAAAACGGAAAGTATAAAAAGTATTTGATGATTTTATATAAGGGAGGTTTTAGAATAAATTTGGTGGGGATAATTAAATAATGTAGAGTTCGCGGGAAGTATAGTATTTGATTGATTTTATATGGAGTTACTGGTTGGCTCAAAACAATAATTGCCCTCTCTCAATTAATTAACACTCTTTTTAATTATGGGTAATTAAATACTTACCCAGAATGGTACAATACTTACCCAGTGCATTTCTTTCTATAAATTACGATTCTAAATTTGACTATTCTGTTCCAGAAAATCATTTATCTGTATAATTTTATAAAATATCCATGTTAACGTTGGTAAATTTCTCTTTACATTTATTTAGTTAATCAAACAAAATTCATGATTAAAAAATAAAATCAATTCATAAAATTTGTTGAAACAAAATTTTTATCAATTTTATTTGGGAATATTGTTCACATTCTTTTTTAATATTTCATCTAAACAATAAAATAACAATAAAATAAATGTCATAATACACGTTTCAACCAAGTTTTTTTTATATAAAATTTACATCCTCAGTTTTTATTTTTATTTAGTTATATAAGCAATATGAGTTATCAAGCTATTATCAACCTATTATCATTCAAAATAAAATAACTATTTCTAAGAAATGCAAAAATTCATTATTCTTTTACTGTTACTTGCTGTATTTATAGAAACTGCCTATCCGGTATGTCAATTAACAGAAAATTACCTGTCGATCACAACATCATGAAACATTGTTAGATGTTATATCTTGAATTAATAGGCCAAGTTAAGAACCCTAATTTTTTATATCTTGAAGACGAAACTTCCGTTGTTAACAAATATTACGAAAAATTTTATGAAAAAATTCCATTAATCAAAATTCAGGGAATCCTCTCTTTATTAATAATTAAATTTTTTTACTTAGAGCCCAAATTTCTTCCGAAGCCCAAAATTCCAAAAATTTCCGAAAAGGATTAATTTAAGGATTAATTTTCATCATAATAGTAATTTTTAAATGACCACAAAGGTGGATAGTTGTAGAGACTTAAAATTATATAAAAATATATTTTATAAATATACATTTTCCACTAAGATATTTTTAGGCGTCAGAGAGTATTTGTCGTCAACCATTACGAAATGGATGGAGCGGCAGGAGATGCAAACCTTCATATCGTTGGTGGTGGGATTGGGTAAATAGAAAATGCGTGGTTAGCAATTTTTTATTATGGAAAAATTGTTTATTTGTCAGAGATTCAAATACAAAGGATGTGGTGGAAGTAGCAATCGATGGTATAATAAAGCTATATGTGAGCAAGAATGCAAGGTTAATTTTAAATTTATTTTTTGAAATTATTTAATAAACTTCCAATATTACTATTTTAAATAAATAGGAGAGATTATTTGTTTCCAAATAATTATTAAGAATATAATCCATAATTAATTATCCTAAATTTATTAAATATTCAAGACAATAAATAATTTTTATTTCTCCTAATAAAAATATTTTTTATAATTTCAGAAATAATTGATGATGAAGAATGTAAGAAGAAAGTTAATTAAAAAGAAATAATATTATTAATATACAATTATATACGCTTAATTGTGTAATATGTTGAAAATAAACATTTATAATTTAATTAAAAAAGATACTTAGAAAGGTATATCAAGTAAAATAGTGATTTTCTAAATTAGAAAGTATTTGTTAATAATTCTAAATATATTTCAAATTTTATTTTTTTGTTGCTATTTATTTTATTTATCAAGAAAGAGAATAAAACAAGAAAAAGATATTTTTCTATTCAATGACTTTAATTTTAAATAAATATTTTTATCTATTTAAGAGTGTTTTAAGAATTTATTCAAATTTTGATCTTTATACACAATTAATCCTTAAATTTTGGAATTTAAATTATAAATAAATAAAATATAGGTGAAAAGATCTGATTTACAATAAAATTCAAAAAATAATTAACGAAATTTTATTAATATTTTATTTTAATAGGCTCTTCTATTTGTGTTAAATTTAATTCAGTAACCTTAAAAATAAATTTATTTAAATATCTAAAAACTTTATTTAACTTGAAAATATTGAGCCAAAGAAATAGGTGGTGTTTTCAAATAAACATTATTTTCAACAAAATTTTTCTTTGTTTCTAGTAAATAAAAGAAAGAAGAATTGCTAGAAGATTCAATAGATTTTCCAAATTTAAAATTTAATTTAATTTTTTCATTTTCTTTTAACTCTCGATGGTTATAACATTTATTTTTATTATTTAACCATTTTTTATTCTGTTAAATATTATTTATTTAATTGAATATTAATTTAATATAACCGTGAATGAATCTAAGCATGAAATATTCCTTGTAATATTCATTTGGAGAATTATGTTACCGTCTAAAAAATTATTAACTATAGCCAACTCTATATAAAGATCCCGAATTGCCCTGATAAATATTAAAAAGAAAAGTTCGATAAATGGAGGCTATTTTAGAGAGAAATAGTATTCCAGGACAGGAGAAGGGGTTTGTTATAAAGAGAGGTTCTTTAAATAGAGAGAAATTATTTTGAGTTGACTTGTAAAGAAGCTAATTAATTTACAATAATTGGACAATTTACCGTCCGATTTTTCACTGAAAGGACATTTATCTAAACATTTACTTCTCCTAGATATTGGAGATGTATAAGGGAAAATGCTAAAGCTAAACTGAATTTTTTGTTAATAAAGTATAGTTTTAATGCATCTGTTATAATACAGTTTCTTAGAAAATTTCAGTTTAAGGTGTTCCTATATTTAGAATTATATAATATAAAATACAAACATCTCCCATTCCATTGAATAGATGCATGTAAGAAACTTAGAATAATTGGTTGATTGAATGGATTTGGAATTCTTCCTTTAATTGTGACTTCACTTTTACTATTTAGTTTTCCTTCTAATCTTTTGGTTCCTTCAGTAAGATTTTTAGTAAGACTTTGACACTCTTTAGATTCTCCATCATGTTTGTCGAAGAAAACATTATAGATGTCACCAGTTATCTTAAAAAAGGATTCTATCAGTTATTATAAGACTGGGTAAAACAAGAAATAAAAATCTCAAATAACTTGCCTCAACACGATTTATTATCGATGCATTATATTTATGTGGATAGAGGATATGATCACCTCCATTAACGCTAATGTTATAGCCTTTTTTGTCTGCATAGATCAGTACAACTATTTTCACTCCAGTTTGTCCAATTGGATTTGGTAATACCTTTTGATTAGCATTACTTTTTTTAAATGTAGAGCTTCGAATTTTTAAAGACCAGTTTTTACTTATAGTAACATTCCTTCCATGATAATAGAATTTTATTGGAGCGAATTCGAATTTTAGCTCAAGCACTTTTACTTCGGCTTAATAAAATAAAATTTTACTAATATATAGAAATGAGATTTCCAGCCACGAGAGTAAAACTTTTGATCTAATTTCAAAACAATGGAGATAACCGTAAAGTGCAGATCTCGTGGAAATAAAAATGGTAAAAGTCCAGCTCGTTCCCCCCCTGTCCTTTTATTTGCATAATTCTACTCCTTTCCCTCTCTTTCCCTTAATTTTTTGATTGGTTGACAGCTTGGCGCAATTTACTTTATCATTCTTAATTAAAATTAATTCTGATTTTATTCTGAAAAAAAAATAAATTTAGAACTAATTTAGAAAAGAAAACCCTTTATTTTTTTATTTAAATATTTTTTTATTTTAGCTCTCTTAATCATAAATCAAAGTTTCCATGCCCTGAAACCTTGACTGGGTCCGGTCTTGTTCGAACTCAAATCTAAGTTCTAAAATAAAATGATTTATTTTACCAATCTTTTCTTGTCCTATTGAAATCATTTGTCTTTCAATTTTATTTAAAAATTTTTCAATTTTTTTCAGAATAAAATCAGAATTATTTTTTTATTAATTAAGAATGATAAAGGAAATTGCGTCAAGCTGTCAACCAAACAAAAAATTAAGGGAAAGAGAGGGAAAGAAGAAGAATTCTGCAATTAAAAGGCATATTGCGAAATGCCTTTTGCGGACAGGGGGGGAACGAGCTGGACATTTACCAATAAAAATTAATAAAAATCTTACAAATCAAATTCTTTCTCTGGTAGTCGTGAAGTCTGACTCTAAAATCAAATTCTTTAAAGTTTAAATCAGCTGCTTTTGGAACATTAGCCTCAAAACAGACAATAGTTCCATACGCTTTTAATTCGTTAATCTCTCTTCTATTGTCCAGAAGTGGTGGTTTAAGTTGTTCACCATCACTTATATTAAAATCTAAAAGTTGAATGCCACCATTGAGCTAAATTATATATCATAATGTATTTATATATAATTCCTTATATATTATTTTTCTAAAGGTTAGCTTCAAATAGCACGTGCATCTATTTAAAAGATTTACGATAAACCCATTAGTTAACTAATAATTTCTTATCGTCATTTTTATATTCTGAATTATAACGAAAACTATTATCAGCGCAGCATTTTTGGAAATAGATAAATTATTTTTGTCTATTTTTGTCTACCGTATTCATTCTAACAGAAAGACAGAAAAAAACGACAGAAACAGATCGGCAGAAAAAATAAAAAGAAACTTCTTATTTTTCAACCCATTTTTAAATGTTTTCCAATTCTTCACCATTAATAATGATATAAATTGATGTTTTGGCATTTCTATGATCTTTTAGAATTTAAGTTTTAGAGAGAAATTTAACGGAATAGAAATATCAACAGAGAGTATATGATAATTAATTTTTAAAGTGTCGTTAACTGAAACTGTTAGAATAAATACGTAACATTAATAAAAAATTATCCATATTTTTATTTTCTATACATTAAAAAAGCATTACCGTAATTTTATTAATCATCCAAAATTTAAATTCAGTTTTTATCCTATCCAATTCTTCACCATAAGATCTATTGGGATAGGAGTTGACTGGACCTAAATGTCCGGAGCAAAAAGAGATAAAAGGTCCATAAGATCTATTGGGATAGGAGTTGACTGGACCTAAATGTTCGGAGCAAAACGAGATAAAAGGTCCATAATATCTGTTGCGATAGAAGTTGACTGGACCTAAATGTCCGGAGCAAAACGAGATAAAAGGTCCATAAGATCAGTAGAGATATAAGCTGACTTGATCTAAATGTGCGTAAAGCGGTACAAGGTAAAAGTTCATAATATAAGTTGGGATAGAACTTGCCTATAACTAAAGTCCGTAAAGCAATAAAAGATAAAAGGTCTATAACATCAGTAGGATATAAAAGTTGCTTGGATCTAAATACGAGATAAAAGGTCCATAAGATCTGTTGGGATAGAAGTTGACTGGACCTAAATGTCAGAAAAAAACGAGATAAAAAGTCCATAAGATCAGTAGAGACAGAAGTTGACTGGGCCTAAATGTCCATAGTAAAACGAGATAAAAGGTCCATAAAATTTGTTGGGATAGAAGTTGGCTGAACCTAAATGTCAGGAAAAAAACGAGATAAAAAGTCCATAAGATCGGTAGAGACAGAAGTTGACTGGGCCTAAATGTCCATAGTAAAACGAGATAAAAGGTCCATAAGATCAGTAGGGATAGAAGTTGACTTGATCTAAATGTCCATAAAGTGCCTAGCGAGTAGGCTCGCCCGAAGGGCGAGCCTACTTCGCTAGTATTTACTAATTTATGAATTATTTGATAAAATATTTTTTAATAGAGTTGAATAATTTATGATTCATAAAAAGAATAATAATTAATTGAAATTTACGATTTAATTTTATTTATTATTTACATGAAAAGTTTAACATAGTTAGAGAACTTTTAATTTTATTAACTTCTTAATATATTTCGAAACCCGGTTCCTTGAAACCGTCGTGTTTATGCAGTGGAAAAATTCATTGGATGGGAGATGGAATAGAACAAGCATGGAAAAGGCCCAGACCAGAACACAACCGACCTTGCCACCATCTAACATCCGGCCGTGCCACCATCTGACGCACTTATTTTTATTATTCATATTCTTTTGCAATTAAGGACACAATAAAATAATAAATTAATTATTTAATAAATTAAAATAAATTTTTAAATTATTTCAAAACAAAATTTGATAAATTTCTTTTCAAAAAAATATATGTGTATAATTTTATTAATCACATGTAGAAATAAAAAAATATATTTTATATAAAAAATTATTTTTGGCAACATTTTCATATAATAAATTTTTATTTTTACATTATAAAAAACAAGAAAAAAAATCCACGATTCGATAAAAAATAATAAAATTTTCTTTATGTTTTGTTTGAAAACTGATGATTTTGTTGAATTTATCCATTTTAATGTTAACTCATGATTTATTTTATTTATTCAAAAATTAAAAAATATTTGTTTTATTTTATATTATACATCCTGTTTTATTTATGGTTAGTTATATAAATTCTGTGTATTCTTAATAATATCACTTCTAAATTTATTTATTAAAATATTCAATCAACTCTCTATATAACGAACACAGCAGGAGAAAAAGTTGTTTCTTTATCGTTAATCGGGGAGTCGTTAAACGGAGAGCTATTTTAGATAGAAATCCAATGTTAATGAACTTACAAAGCATTCACATAGGTATTGAGTTTTTGTAAAAAATTTATTTTTCATTAGAAAGGCTGCCAACATTTTTAAAAATTATTATTTAGGGCTTGGTATATAATTTAAATTTTATTCCCTTTGTAGAAAAAATATAAAAAGATAATAAAAATTTTATTAAATACTTAGTTTAGTAACATAAATAATTTCTGAAATAGATATGCTAAACTTTCAGGTAAGATTTCTCTCAGTAGATTTTTTGGCAAAATTTTGGTCAATAGTAGTTTATAAGATCAACTTTTTAGATATAAGACTAAAATTAAATGAACAATTTATTCGTTATATTTCTTTTGTTTTGCTTAGTATTAAGAGTTTTATATGGATGCTGTGGCGAGCCTGGTTGTGATTTTTGGTGCTGTGATCACTGTGGCGGCTTAATAGATGATCTGGGTTAGTTTTAGCAATTATAACTAATAATTTAACTAATCTATTTAAGACAAATCTGATGGCAAAAATTAAAAGAATGATTTATTAGCATAACAAGGCTGTGCCAGGCAGTATAAACTTAGATAAACAGAATGTGTACGGTATTTCCTCTATTATAATGTACGTCTCTAATAGAATGCCCGTCTTTTTTAGAATGGCATCTGGTTTCTTCAAAATGTGCTTTTTGTTCTTTTTGCTTTTTGCTCGTTTCACAACAGTTACAAGTTCTAAAAAATACATTGAAAAATAGAATGCCATGTCATTATAATATATGCCTAAAAATTTATCATTCTTTTTCACTAAAACCCTTAAAATTAAGTCTTGTTAAAATGATAAGCTAATAAAATATAACGCATCAGTAAATACACAAATTTTATTAAATAGAAACGTTAACTAATTTATTTCTAAAAGAATCAAGAAATTTAATAAAAGTTAAGAAATTTAAAAAAATAAATTTATGAAATTTAATCAAGTCTTTTTTTGAATAAAATTTTAAAATAATTAGTTAATTAATTAGTACTGGATTTATGATCATTTTATTCATTCTTTCTTGTTGTGAACTTTTCTTTAAAATAACAGCTTTCCCAACGACACTAGTTTGTATATTTTTAATAAATTGACTTTTGACCAATAAACGAAATTCTTTTGAGATAATAACCAAACAAATCTCTTCAATACATTGAAGTATAGTTAAACTTGTATTGAATAAAGTAGATATAATAATTGAAGTAATTGTGTCTTGTATGTTTTCATCAATAATCATGTTCAATTTGTACATTAACAAATACCAAGGGCAAGGAATTAGACTAACCAAACAAACAGCCAATATTCTAATACGGTCTTTGTGTGTATTATCTTCAACAATTTCCTTCTTGTCTATCTCTATAATAATAATATTAATTAATTTAAATTATCTTTAATAGAAATTAAACAGTAGCACTTAACAAGATTTTGGTAATAAAACGTCACTGAAAATGACGTTTTAAAGACGTGCATCAATAATAACTAATTTAATTTACTTATTACCAATATTTTGCCTATAGCCTTTGCAAAGAAAAGGAAGTGAAAGAAAAAGAAAATAGGGAACAGATAACGCGATAGTATCAGATTAAATTGTTAAATCTTATGAAATTTTAAGCAAATTTGATTCTTAGGCTTAATGTTTTATCATAAAAAGCTTACTGTAATCATATACAAATTTTAACAATACAGCTAAGTAAATTGGAGTGGATATACTTAAAGCTGTAAAGAGTGGTAGATCTCCAATCTTTATGACTCCAACGATGAATATTCTTTATAAAAGATTAATTAATTAAATAAAATTTTAATATTATTTCTAACCTAAAGAAATTGTTTTGCGCAATTCCAAGAGTATATCCAATGTAAATTAATGCGCTCCAGAGAATGATTATAATCCATAAGATTAAAATTATATATTTAATGTTTCTTAAAGTGATGCGGTAATATTTTTTTAAAATATTTAATAACCTTTCTTTCCATATTTTTTGATAGCTAAAAGGAAAGAAAACTGCATGAAAACGATTTAATGCCAATCCAGTTATATGTATATAAATTGAAGTTGATAGAATACCTCCAGCTGGTGATAGAAAAAATCTACTCCAAAATGATGCCATAAATGAAGGAAAATATTGATAAATACACATATAGATTTGGAGGAATTGAAATGTTATATTTGCACATGACTAAAAATTATTAATCATGTAAATTCTTGAGACATTTATTGATATTCAATTTTTATGGTTACAGTATGGGGCGGATTTTTAAATAAATCGTTGCCATTAATTTTTTCTGTGAAAAAAACGTCTTCTTGCGTTCTGTTAGCCATTGCTGAAACTCTACTTCGGATAAATTAAGTTTAACATGCAGTCTTGTTATAGCAAAATTTTATAATAATTTAGATTCCGTTTTTAAGAAACAAGGATTGACTCCATTTTTAAAATTTTATATACCCAATATTAATCCATTTTTGCTAAAGAAAAAGGTAAATACGTCTATAATTTTTATAATCCTTTTTGACCTTTTTGAAAAAGTCCGCAAAAAAATTCCGCACTTTATAACCTTATATTATACTTTATAACCACTTTATAACCGTATTCTTATATACCGCTTCTATTTTTCAATTAGAAGCGCATTATATCAATTAGAAGCGCGCTTCTATTAGGGAGTACGCTTCAATAAGGAAGTTCTGTTTTATTTGGATAAATACGGTAATAATTTATTTTTCATATATTTTTGATCTCTCAGAAAATTGATTGAAATATCTGACATAAATTAGGTTTTAATAAATATTACTTTTTAAAAATAGACATTATTTTTTAATAACAATAAATTTAAGTAAATATTTTAAATTAAGACAATTCATGACATATCATTTTTTTCTATTTAGATAAGAATAAACTTACAAAAATCAAAATTACCTTGCTAAAAAGAATAAAAAGTGCAGTCCTTTCTTTTGAAAATTTGTATAGTGGACGTATCAAGATTATCAGAAAAAGAGCACAGATTGAACAAAAGAAAATAGAAAATACATTTAAATAATCTTGTCTTACATCATAATTAATTGTCATTTTTGTATTTTATCTAAATTTTATGTTAAAACTTAAATGATAGAGCAAAATATTAACAAAGTGTAAGCCTTAATTTTTACTTAATATATTTTATTAAATAAAAAATTTAAAAAATAAAAGTTACACCTGCCAATTTTGAATATAAAATCAACTTTAGTTTTTATAAAAATTCTTATTTATAGATTAATTATTTATATTGCCTCATTTCCTCTAAAATTATTTAAAAAATACGGTATATAGAAAGACAAATTCTTTATTTTAAATTAATAAATCTAAATATTCAATTTATTAAATTAAAGAGAAATGTTAATATGTTAATATTTTATCTGGTGTAGCAATATACCTATTTCGTCTATTATTATGCCAGTCTCTAATAGAATGCCAGTCTCTTTTAGAATGACATCTGATTTCTTCAAATCGTGAAAAAACGAGCTTTTTGCACGTTACACAACAGGTACATCTTCTAAAAAATACATTGAAAAATAGAATGCCATGCCATTATAATAGAGGAAATACGGTAATTCAAAAAAATTTTTGTGAAATAAATAGTTTTGATTTATTTCTCAAGATCCACCAGACAACCCCGGAAATGACATATTAACTATTTAGTGCTTTTTAATATTTCAGCTGCTGATAAAAATTTTTTCTTATTTAGTACTCTTATTTTAAGCATATGTTAATCTTATTTAAAATTTAGGAATTAATTAGATATTAATATTTGAATAGAAATGTCCGTAATATTTAATATTAAATAATAGATTTTGTACTAATTTAATTATGAATAAGAATATCTTTGGAAAGCCATATGATTATTAATTAATTAGAACGATAACAAAAGACTAACAATTATTTATATAATGGATAGTTTAAGAAAATGAGCTTTTAGTTTTACTTATTCTAAAATAATAAAATAAAGTAAGATTTAATTGAAAATTTATAAACTATGATTAGCAAGTAAGACTTAATTATTAAATAAAAGCTTAAAAAAGAAAAGTTACACCTGCCAATTTTGAATATAAAATCAACATTAGTTTTTATGAACGCATTTAAAAGATTCTTACTAATAAATTAATTATTCAAATTGTAAGGAAAGGACAAATTTCTCAAGTCTAGATTAATAAAAGTAATGATAACCGAATATTTGAAGGTTTCATTAATATAATATATCTTTTATTTCTTTTTGTCTTTTATTTTCATCTTTTATCTTAATTATTTTTTCTTTTTAATTTTTTACCTTTTATCATTTTTTATCTTTTATTATTATATTAATAACTGTTATCTGAATATAATGATTAAAATCTACCTCTCCCGTCTTCCGCCGATTCACGTCTTTCTTCCCGTCCTCCGATTTTATCATTCCTTCAGTCTCCAGTTTTTTAAACTCGATTTTGCCTAGTCATGTATCGATCATGTATCGATCATTATTTTGAGATAGGATTTCATCATTTTTAAAACTTAAAAAAGAATTTTTCAATTAATTAATGAGAAACTTATAATATGTCAAAAGTTTGCTTTTGGGCAAAATTTGGGGCAAAAAACAATTCAAAATAAATTTAGGGCAAAATAAATAGTAATATGCCTTGAAACCCCGGAAATGAAATATAAAATAATTTGTGTATTTTTTATTCAAGCTGCTTATTAATAAAAATAATTTTTTTAGTATTTTTGACTTAATTTTTAACATCCGTTAATCATACATAATTTAATTAAAAATTTAGAAACAATAAAAAAATATTTGAATAATAAATAATCTGTATTCTTAAATATTAGCTTTTGTACTTAAATTTTAATTAGTTTGTAATAGAGACCGGACTTGAGGTTCGATCGAGAATATCGATCTCGATCTCGAAAAAATCTCGATCTCGAAAAATCTCGAAAAACTGAAAATTTTTTCATCGAGAATCGAGATCGATATCTCGAAAAAATCTCGATCTCGAAAAATATCGGTCTTTGGACATCGATATTTTTCGATATTTTAAAAATAATTAATTTATCAACATAACTAACAATGAAAATTATTTGTATACTATAATTTAAACAAATTAATAACGATAATCAATTTGTGGTAGAATTCTTTTAATAAAGATCACCATCTCGGCCTTTCTTGAATTGATTCTCATTCTGCGATAGGTGAACACATCCCGTGCGGTCGAAAAGCATTGTTCACTGGCAACTGATGTGGATGGAGCTGCGAGAAATCTTCTTGCGAGCTTAATCAATTGATTTAATCAATTAAATTTAAACAATTAAATCTTTGCCAAAAGAGGAAACTTTAATTGATTTTTTTTCCAGAAAACAAGTGGATCGGTGTCCATACTTTCTCTTGACATGCCAACGTAGTCAACAAATTGCGTTCGTAAATTAGGCAAACTCTGAAGCGTTGTTGGCCATGAAGAATAAATTTAAAAAATAATTTTAAATTGATAAATTTTACTTTCGAGATCCTTGTTTGCCATCATTTCCTCAATATCATCCAAAAGTCCTACACGCGCCCGTTTTGGTGTT